>JAWZYV010016804.1:0-15000 GCA_038373885.1 Cheiracanthium punctorium | reverse complement strand
AAAATGGCAAATGTCTCTGGAAGAAAACCTTCAGAAACTCATGGCACGAACAAATACAAATTATTCTCGCATACGGGGCAGATAATGAAATGTAGTATGAATGTTATTGAAAAGAAGGAAATATTATTCAAAGAAAACCTTCGAAAGCTCAAGAGGATGGCTAATATACAATTTAAACACAGTTTTAAAATGGCAAATGTCTCTGGAAGAAAACCTTCCAAAGATATTTCCTCGCCCACCCCCAATTCTCCCACCCTCTTGAACGGCCTGCAGCGGCAATCGAACTGTCGGTTTCGAAGCGCACAAACATTAAACTTTAGTATACAATTTGAACAGCTTGCCATATTAAATGTTATTCGAAGAAAACCTTCCAAAACGCAACTCACTCACCGAATCAAAACATTATCACGTAATGATTTCTGAATTATCACACAATGCATTCTTAGATGGCATACATTAAAATTTAATATACAATATAAACACAGTTTTAAAATGGCAAATGTCTCTGGAAGAAAACCTTCCAAAACTCATGGCACGAACAAATACAAATTATTCTCGCATACGGGGCAGATAATGAAATGTAGTATGAATGTTATTGAAAAGAAGGAAATATTATTCAAAGAAAACCTTCGAAAGCTCAAGAGGATGGCTAATATACAATTTAAACACATTTTTAAAACAGCAAATATCTTTGGAAGGAAACCTTCCAAAGATATTTCCTCGCCCACCCCCAATTCTCCCACCCTCTTAAACGGCCTGCAGCGGCAATCGAACTGTCGGTTTCGAAGCGCACAAACATTAAACTTTAGTATACAATTTGAACAGCTTGCCATATTAAATGTTATTCGAAGAAAACCTTCCAAAACGCAACTCACTCACCGAAACAAAACATTATCACGTAATGATTTCTGAATTATCACACAATGCATTCTTAGATGGCATACATTAAAATTTAATATACAATATAAACACAGTTTTAAAATGGCAAATGTCTCTGGAAGAAAACCTTCCAAAACTCATGGCACGAACAAATACAAATTATTCTCGCATACGGGGCAGATAATGAAATGTAGTATGAATGTTATTGAAAAGAAGGAAATATTATTCAAAGAAAACCTTCGAAAGCTCAAGAGGATGGCTAATATACAATTTAAACACATTTTTAAAACAGCAAATATCTTTGGAAGGAAACCTTCCAAAGATATTTCCTCGCCCACCCCCAATTCTCCCACCCTCTTAAACGGCCTGCAGCGGCAATCGAACTGTCGGTTTCGAAGCGCACAAACATTAAACTTTAGTATACAATTTGAACAGCTTGCCATATTAAATGTTATTCGAAGAAAACCTTCCAAAACGCAACTCACTCACCGAAACAAAACATTATCACGTAATGATTTCTGAATTATCACACAATGCATTCTTAGATGGCATACATTAAAATTTAATATACAATATAAACACAGTTTTAAAATGCCAAATGTCTCTGGAAGAAAACCTTCCAAAACTCATGGCACGAACAAATACAAATTATTCTCGCATACGGGGCAGATAATGAAATGTAGTATGAATGTTATTGAAAAGAAGGAAATATTATTCAAAGAAAACCTTCGAAAGCTCAAGAGGATGGCTAATATACAATTTAAACACAGTTTTAAAATGGCAAATGTCTCTGGAAGAAAACCTTCCAAAGATATTTCCTCGCCCACCCCCAATTCTCCCACCCTCTTGAACGGCCTGCAGCGGCAATCGAACTGTCGGTTTCGAAGCGCACAAACATTAAACTTTAGTATACAATTTGAACAGCTTGCCATATTAAATGTTATTCGAAGAAAACCTTCCAAAACACAACTCACTCACCGAATCAAAACATTATCACGTAATGATTTCTGAATTATCACACAATGCATTCTTAGATGGCATACATTAAAATTTAATATACAATATAAACACAGTTTTAAAATGGCAAATGTCTCCGGAAGAAAACCTTCCAAAACTCATGGCACGAACAAATACAAATTATTCTCGCATACGGGGCAGATAATGAAATGTAGTATGAATGTTATTGAAAAGAAGGAAATATTATTCAAAGAAAACCTTCGAAAGCTCAAGAGGATGGCTAATATACAATTTAAACACAGTTTTAAAATGGCAAATGTCTCTGGAAGAAAACCTTCCAAAGATATTTCCTCGCCCACCCCCAATTCTCCCACCCTCTTGAACGGCCTGCAGCGGCAATCGAACTGTCGGTTTCGAAGCGCACAAACATTAAACTTTAGTATACAATTTGAACAGCTTGCCATATTAAATGTTATTCGAAGAAAACCTTCCAAAACGCAACTCACTCACCGAAACAAAACATTATCACGTAATGATTTCTGAATTATCACACAATGCATTCTTAGATGGCATACATTAAAATTTAATATACAATATAAACACAGTTTTAAAATGGCAAATGTCTCTGGAAGAAAACCTTCCAAAACTCATGGCACGAACAAATACAAATTATTCTCGCATACGGGGCAGATAATGAAATGTAGTATGAATGTTATTGAAAAGAAGGAAATATTATTCAAAGAAAACCTTCGAAAGCTCAAGAGGATGGCTAATATACAATTTAAACACAGTTTTAAAATGGCAAATGTCTCTGGAAGAAAACCTTCCAAAGATATTTCCTCGCCCACCCCCAATTCTCCCACCCTCTTGAACGGCCTGCAGCGGCAATCGAACTGTCGGTTTCGAAGCGCACAAACATTAAACTTTAGTATACAATTTGAACAGCTTGCCATATTAAATGTTATTCGAAGAAAACCTTCCAAAACACAACTCACTCACCGAATCAAAACATTATCACGTAATGATTTCTGAATTATCACACAATGCATTCTTAGATGGCATACATTAAAATTTAATATACAATATAAACACAGTTTTAAAATGGCAAATGTCTCTGGAAGAAAACCTTCCAAAACTCATGGCACGAACAAATACAACTTATTCTCGCATACGGGGCAGATAATGAAATGTAGTATGAATGTTATTGAAAAGAAGGAAATATTATTCAAAGAAAACCTTCGAAAGCTCAAGAGGATGGCTAATATACAATTTAAACACAGTTTTAAAATGGCAAATGTCTCTGGAAGAAAACCTTCCAAAGATATTTCCTCGCCCACCCCCAATTCTCCCACCCTCTTGAACGGCCTGCAGCGGCAATCGAACTGTCGGTTTCGAAGCGCACAAACATTAAACTTTAGTATACAATTTGAACAGCTTGCCATATTAAATGTTATTCGAAGAAAACCTTCCAAAACACAACTCACTCACCGAATCAAAACATTATCACGTAATGAACTCTGAATTATCACACAATGCATTCTTAGATGGCATACATTAAAATTTAATATACAATATAAACACAGTTTTAAAATGGCAAATGTCTCTGGAAGAAAACCTTCCAAAACTCATGGCACGAACAAATACAAATTATTCAAAAGAAGGAAATATTATTCAAAGAAAACCTTCGAAAGCTCAAGATACCTTCCAAAGATATTTGCTTGCTCCCCCCACACTTTGATTACTAGAATAATTCGTTAAAACACAAAAGATTAAAATTTACCCTTGCCATGGGTATACTAAACCAAAGGGAAAACAATCATCAGAAACTCGACAACGTTCATACGTGTCGATCACTCATCCCCTCAGAAATGCGAAATTCATTCATCTCGACAATTTAAATTCACGGAACCATTGACAGTCAGCAGAGTGAGCTTCGCTGCCTTGCAAACTCCGAGAAATATAAAAACGCGAACATACGAGTATAGTTACCTTCCTTTCGTCTCGCACCATCCCCAAGCGCAGAAAAAACACCGGCGCACTAATGTCAGGCAATTCTAAAAGCAAGCGTTCACATGCCACTCGTCAAAACCACCGTCCTCCGGAGGGAAAAAAAAAACAAGTCGGAAGTGGGGGATGTTCGCAGTGGCATGGCGTAAGGGGGGGGGCTCCCATACAAAGGCATGTGCCCCCCCTGGATCCCCTGCTGCTGCCTACTTTGATTATTAGAATAATTCGTTAAAACACAAAAGACTAAAATTTACCCTTGCCATGGGTATACTAAACCAAAGGGAAAACAATCATCAGAAACTCGACAACGTTCATACGTGTCGATCACTCATCCCCTCAGAAATGCGAAATTCATTCATCTCGACAATTTAAATTCACGGAACCATTGACAGTCAGCAGAGTGAGCTTCGCTGTCTTGCAAACTCCGAGAAATAAAATAACGCGAACATACGAGTATAGTTACCTTCCTTTCGTCTCGCACCATCCCCAAGCGCAGAAAAAACACCGGCGCACTAATGTCAGGCAATTCTAAAAGCAAGCGTTCACATGCCACTCGTCAAAACCACCGTCCTCCGGAGGGAAAAAAAAAAACAAGTCGGAAGTGGGGGATGTTCGCAGTGGCATGGCGTAAGGGGGGGGCTCCCATACCCAGGCATGTGCCCCCCCCTGGATCCCCTGCTGCTGCCTAATTTGATTATTAGAATAATTCGTTAAAACACAAAAGATTAAAATTTACCCTTGCCATGGGTATACTAAACCAAAGGGAAAACAATCATCAGAAACTCGACAACGTTCATACGTGTCGATCACTCATCCCCTCAGAAATGCGAAATTCATTCATCTCGACAATTTAAATTCACGGAACCATTGACAGTCAGCAGAGTGAGCTTCGCTGCCTTGCAAACTCCGAGAAATAAAATAACGCGAACATACGAGTATAGTTACCTTCCTTTCGTCTCGCACAATCCCCAAGCGCAGAAAAAACACCGGCGCACTAATGTCAGGCAATTCTAAAAGCAAGCGTTCACATGCCACTCGTCAAAACCACCGTCCTCCGGAGGGGAAAAAAAACAAGTCGGAAGTGGGGGATGTTCGCAGAGGCATGGCATAAGGGGGGGGGGGCTCCAATACCCAGGCATGTGCCCCCCCCTGGATCCCCTGCTGCTGCCTACTTTGATTATTAGAATAATTCGTTAAAACACAAAAGATTAAAATTTACCCTTGCCATGGGTATACTAAACCAAAGGGAAAACAATCATCAGAAACTCGACAACGTTCATACGTGTCGATCACTCATCCCCTCAGAAATGCGAAATTCATTCATCTCGACAATTTAAATTCACGGAACCATTGACAGTCAGCAGAGTGAGCTTCGCTGTCTTGCAAACTCCGAGAAATAAAATAACGCGAACATACGAGTATAGTTACCTTCCTTTCGTCTCGCACCATCCCCAAGCGCAGAAAAAACACCGGCGCACTAATGTCAGGCAATTCTAAAAGCAAGCGTTCACATGCCACTCGTCAAAACCACCGTCCTCCGGAGGGAAAAAAAAAAACAAGTCGGAAGTGGGGGATGTTCGCAGTGGCATGGCGTAAGGGGGGGGGCTCCCATACCCAGGCATGTGCCCCCCCCTGGATCCCCTGCTGCTGCCTAATTTGATTATTAGAATAATTCGTTAAAACACAAAAGATTAAAATTTACCCTTGCCATGGGTATACTAAACCAAAGGGAAAACAATCATCAGAAACTCGACAACGTTCATACGTGTCGATCACTCATCCCCTCAGAAATGCGAAATTCATTCATCTCGACAATTTAAATTCACGGAACCATTGACAGTCAGCAGAGTGAGCTTCGCTGCCTTGCAAACTCCGAGAAATAAAATAACGCGAACATACGAGTATAGTTACCTTCCTTTCGTCTCGCACAATCCCCAAGCGCAGAAAAAACACCGGCGCACTAATGTCAGGCAATTCTAAAAGCAAGCGTTCACATGCCACTCGTCAAAACCACCGTCCTCCGGAGGGGAAAAAAAACAAGTCGGAAGTGGGGGATGTTCGCAGAGGCATGGCATAAGGGGGGGGGGGCTCCAATACCCAGGCATGTGCCCCCCCCTGGATCCCCTGCTGCTGCCTACTTTGATTATTAGAATAATTCGTTAAAACACAAAAGATTAAAATTTACCCTTGCCATGGGTATACTAAACCAAAGGGAAAACAATCATCAGAAACTCGACAACGTTCATACGTGTCGATCACTCATCCCCTCAGAAATGCGAAATTCATTCATCTCGACAATTTAAATTCACGGAACCATTGACAGTCAGCAGAGTGAGCTTCGCTGCCTTGCAAACTCCGAGAAATAAAATAACGCGAACATACGAGTATAGTTACTTTCCTTTCGTCTCGCACCATCCCCAAGCGCAGAAAAAACACCGGCGCACTAATGTCAGGCAATTCTAAAAGCATGCGTTCACATGCCACTCGTCAAAACCACCGTCCTCCGGAGGGAAAAAAAATCAAGTCTTAAGTGGGGGATGTTCGCAGAGGCATGGCGTAAGGGGGGGCTCCCATCCCCAAGTGTATGCCCCCCCCCTGGATCCCGTGATTATTACTTTGATTATTAGAATAATTCTTTAAAACACAAAAGATTAAAATTTACCCTTGCCATGGGTATACTAAACCAAAACCTATTAATACAGGGAAAACAATCATCAGAAACTCGACAACGTTCATACATATCAATCACTCATCTCCTCGGAAATGTGAAATTCATTCATTTTGACAATTTAAATTAATGGCACCATTCACAGTCAGTAGATTGAGCATCGATGCCTTGCAAACTCCGAGAAATAAAATAAAATAACTCGAGCATCCCAGTAGTTACCTTCGTTTCGTCTCCCACCATCCCCAAGCGCAGAAAAAACACTCGCACATTCTTTTTTCATTTACTTTTTATTAAATTGGCTTAAGGAAAAAAATTAACTAAAATTCATTAAAAGCAGTGCTAACCAGTCTGCGATAAAATTTTCTTAGTCTCCATTTCAAAGAGTACACTTCGAATATGAACGATTTTCTGTTGATTCACGCTTGTACAGTCGGTAGAGCATGCGGCTCGAGAACTGGCAGTCTTGCGTTCGAATCTGCCTTCTGCCGAGTGAGGCAGGGGGGGGGGGGGGTTGGGGGGGGGGGGGCGGGGGGGGGGGGGGTACGGCTAAGGACAAAAAATACACCCACACATCACTCATCAAAATTTAAATTCCAGTGGAAAAAAAAAAAAAAAAAAAAAAAAAAAAACTCAACAATGTTCATGCGTTCTTCCAAAAATGAATAACATTTAATATGATAAAACTGTTTACATTGCACATTAAATTTTAATGTACATTAAATTTTAATGGGGGTACGGCTAAGGACAAAAAATACATCCACACATCACTCATCAAAATCTAAATTAAAAAAAAAAAAAAAAAACAATGTTCATGCGTTCTGCTAAAAATGAATAACATTTAATATGGTAAAACTGTTTACATCGTACATTAAATTTTAATGTTTGTCTGCCATTCAAGAATTAATTAAGTGATGATACTTTGATCCCGTGTGTGCCTTTTGTTTTGGATTAAATCTCTTCTGGAAACGCGTGGAAACTTTTTGCTTTTAAACGATTTTGCATCAGCTCTGGAATTTTTAGACTGCCGCATTGAGCCTCGAACCCACGACTCAATGCATGCCTCAAACCCAGGCCGCATTGAGCCATTAACCCACGAATGTGGCCGTCGTGTGTTCGATTCCCAGCTGTGGAATTTTTTGCATAGATGGTAAAAAATAAAATCAGCCTAAACACTCGATATTGCCTAATAACTTGAAAGGTTGAGGACGGCTAAGGACAAAAAATACATCCACACATCACTCATGAAAATTTAAATTCCAGTGGAAAAAAAAAAAAAAAAACTCAACAATGTTCATGCGTTCTTCTAAAAATGAATAACATTTAATATGGTAAAACTGTTTACATTGTACATTAAATTTTAATGTTTGTCTGCCATTCAAGAATTAATTAAGTGATGATACTTTGATCCCGTGTGTGCCTTTTCTTTTGGATTAAATCTCTTCTGGAAACTTTTTGCTTTTAAACGATTTTGCATCAGCTCTGGAATTTTTAGACTGCCGCATTGAGCCTCGAACCCACGACTCAATGCATGCATCGAACCCAGGCCGCAATGAGCCACTAACCCACGAATGTGGCAGTCGTGTGTTCGATTCCCAGCTGTGGAATTTTTCGCATAGATGGTAAAAAATAAAATCAGCCTAAACACTCGATATTGCCTAATAACTTGAAAGGTTGAGGACGGCTAAGGACAAAAAATACATCCACACATCACTCATCAAAATTTAAATTCCAGTGGGAAAAAAAAAAAAAAAAAAAAAAAAAAAAAAAAAAAACAATGTTCATGCGTTCTTCTAAAAATGAATAACATTTAATATGGTAAAACTGTTTACATTGTACATTAAATTTTAATGGGGGTACGGCTAAGGACAAAAATTACATCCACACATCACTCATCAAAATCTAAATTCCAGTGGAAAAAAAAAAAAAAAAAAAAAAACTCAACAATGTTCATGCGTTCTTCTAAAAATGAATAACATTTAATATGGTAAAACTGTTTACATTGTACATTAAATTTTAATGTTTGTCTGCCATTCAAGAATTAATTAAGTGATGATACTTTGATCCCATGTGTGCCTTTTGTTTTGGATTAAATCTTTTCTGGAAACGCGTGGAAACTTTTTGCTTTTAAACGATTTTGCATCAGCTCTGGAATTTTTAGACTGCCGCATTGAGCCTCGAACCCACGACTCAATGCATGCCTCGAACCCAGGCCGCATTGAGCCACTAACCCACGAATGTGGCAGTCGTGTGTTCGATTCCCAGTTGTGGAATTTTTCGCATAGATGGTAAAAAATAAAATCAGCCTAAACACTCGATATTGCCTAATAACTTGAAAGGTTGATAGAAACACTTTCTAAAATATGTATAAATTCCGCAGCGTAACGGAGTTGTCACGAATTAATTGTTTCATCTGTTCCATCTGTGGTTTGCAGAGGAAGATGATAAATGTCAACGGTTCTAATGCGAGAAATTTCATCTGGGAATCGTCCCAGAGTAGCTCAGTCGTAAAGCACCCGCACGTTATGCGGCATACATGGGTTCGATTCCTAGCTCTGGAATTTTTGGACTGCCGCATTGAGTCTCGAACACACGACTCAATGCATGCCTCGAACCCACGCCGCATTGAGCCTCTAACCCAGGAATGCTTCAGTCGTGGGTTCGATTCCCAGCTCGAATTTTTCGCATAGTTGGTAAAAAATAAAATCAGCCTAAACACTCCAAATTGCCTAATAAATTTGCACGTTTTATGATTACATTAGCATAGTTAGAGTGTCGGCTATCAAAACCAGTTATAAATTGATTCATTAGGGTTTTTTGGGGGGTGTGTCATAACCCTCATGATGAATTTTTTGGCATACAAAATGTATATTCTTTGTTACATTATCAAACACACGTGTACATATATATGAGTTGTAGTAGCCGTAACCCTCCCTATGAAAAATTTCTGGCTACGCCCATGATTACAATAGCTTAGTTACAATATCAGCTATCAAAATAAGTTACAAATTCAGTTATAAAAAATTTAAAAAATACATGTAATGGAACATAAATTTAAATTTTAAAATAGCTTTTTACCTTATATGATTACACTAGCTGCGTGACCGCCCATTCTTCGAACAGTAAGAAACGGAAATTTTCCTCACATGTGTAATTCGAATTAATTCCAGGGATGTGGAATCTAGAAAAGAAAAAATATTTTAATCTTGACTTAAAGTTTGCATCATATGTACTAACATGAGATCATTGCAATATAATGACACAAAAAATATTATGTCAGCGGCATTCGCTATCCAAAAAGTGAAAAGTTTCACCGTTTCAGTGAACTTCTCACTTTGAAAAATGTCTCATTTCCACTTAATGCTGTTTTTTAGGGTCACGTTTCAGTAATAAATACTTCAGACACTACATAAAACAGACACTTTTAAAAAAATTTTAAATTACATCACCCTCTCTTGCAGCCCTTTACAAAAAGAAAAGAGATAAGACTGCGCTATTAATGAATGTCATTTTATCTCTCATCACCCTTTATTGAAAAAATGCGACATAATTTTACATGCATTTAAATACTATTAGTTCACAACAGCTTTAATCTATTGTTACAATATTTTGTAAGCTATAGAATATGCATCACATGTATTTTCCCTAAATAGGTTACATTCATTAAAATTCCAACATAGGGTTACCAGGCAAAATACGCAAAAGATGAGCGATAAAATGACAAAGTCAATTAATATCGTTTTAATATGGCAATAATGAAACTAAAAAATTTGTGGGGTTCAGGGGGATCTACCCCTGACGAGGCTCGAACTGCCAAGTTTTTTTTTTTTATAGAGGCTTTAAAATTGTTTTTCTAGATTATGCAGTTTAATTTCTCTTTTCACAAATAAATCAAGTATCTATAAGCGGAAATCAAGCGAAGCAAAGAAATTGTCTGTGTAGACATAAGAATATCTATGTACAGAAAACGAAATCTTTGGAATGGGAAAGTTTTTTCACAATTTCAGAAGAGCGCTGGTTGTAATTGGTTCACAACCGACTTCTAGTCGTATAATAACAGCAGTATTTGGCACATTTTGGCTTCAAGTATAAGGCAATAAACAACAGATGTTCTGTTGGGGTCTGACCCGCAGTAATCTCCTGCATCCGGAAACTAGCACGTTACGGCGCGGAAGGCGATAACTGTCAACCGCGCAGGAAAATACTTTGGCACCTGGCTCGCGCTGAAGGAAGAGGATTACGCTTGCACTCGCAGTTGGTGTGCATGTAGGATGGCTTAGCTCCAGCGACCGACCAAATGTGGCATGCTTAATTCTTTATCGTTTCAGTGTGTAACATAAATTCGTAGAAGTTTTAAAATAAATATGGTTTAAGTGTTGATATGTGTAATGTTTAATTATTTAATAATTTTGTATTAGCAACCTTCTAAAGACTCACTTTTCGTATTGCATTTAATTGAGCCGTAATGTAACGGCCATCCTTTCTCAGCTGACAGTTCTCTCTCCTACGCTGATATTTTGTTCTCTTCTAGAAAATTCAGCGATCTCTTGGCGGAGACCGTGGCTTAGCTTGGTGACATCATCGCGGCACGGAGCAGCCTGAATGTAGCTTCACGAGATTCCTGAAAAGAAGAAAGGAGGGTAAATAAAGGCTGTAAAATAACTGAAATAAAATAATACTGTGTAATCTAGGAAAACTATTTCAGACGATTTGGGATTGCAATTGTCCCTTCAAAGCCTGATGACAGTGACTTATGTCACTCAAACGACACACTTTATTACTCTCGGAAATAAAATGGATCGGAAAGTACCGAAAAATCTCTCTAAAATTAGGGAACGAGTAGATTTTTATTCTTTAAATGTAGTGCAGATTTCTTTCTACATATTTATGAAAAAGTACAAGAAGATCGTAAAAGCAGTGTAGATGATATTTTGCTTTTTAATCTTCTAAAGGGTTTTGTCTGTTGAAATTATTTCCTTTTTACGGTAACCTCTACCCGCGATCCCACTAGAGGAAGCAGTGATCGGAACCCAGACCAGCGCGTCGGAGAAGAATCAGTGGGGTAAAGCTAACCTGTTTCAGCACCGGCTAAACCGACCTCAATTTCCTTATTAGTGGGTGAACAATCCAACACAATACGAATTCTGCTTCATAATGATAGGAAATCCAGAATTTGAAGGGTTAAAACACTTAGGAGTCGTTTTTCCAGATAACGTCGTTTAACTTTTTTTTCATTAAAAATGATCGTCTGCTTGAAGCATCAATACAAGAGGGGTTAAATGCAAACCGAAATCTGTCGAAAAAAGTTAAACGACGTTATCTGGAAAAAACAATTTTAAACGAATTGGAATCTCAGTTTTCTCTTCAAAGCCTGTAAACCATGATTGGAGTATGATGTCATTGTCACTCGAAACAGCTTCACTCGAAACAGCGCGTTGTCGAGCAAACAATACACCTTTTTTTTTTTTTTTTTTTTTTTAATTTACTTTCGGAAATAAAATGGTGCTGAAAAAAACGAAAAAAAACTTTAAAATAGGGAAATGGGTAGATTTTGAGATTTTTAAAGTAGCGCAGACTTCTTTCTACATTTTTATACGTAATTTTGATATACTTGAAGCGGATAGCACAAACTGTGCAGATGTTCTTTCGCTTTTTTTTTTTCTCTAAAGAGTAATGGCAGTAAGTTTTATCTTCTAGTGGTTGTCCGGAATCGTTATGAGTGAATGATTGATTCAGTGATAAGCGTATGATCAATTCAAAAAATTACAAAATCTTCAATATTCTCATTAGTAGTTACGTACAATCCCGGCGGTCATTTTGACGAAACAATTTTTGCTTCAAATGTGCTGGCAAACTGTTGCCAAACATCAGTGGCGTATCCATAAATTTTTCATGGGGGGGTTACGACTACTGCAACTCACATATATGCATACATGTCTGTGATAAGGGAGTGAAGAATATAAATTTTGTATGGCACAAAATTTCTCAAGGAGGCTAGTTATTTATTACGTCATCCATAAACATTTACAATGGATATTATTTGATTATTTTTCATTTCGAAAGTTTAGAAACAGAAAAAAGTTCGAAATGGTTAAGGAGGTTATTGACCGAACACCATGAAATTTGGTATACTCAAGTCTTTCGTCAAGGAGAAGATTTTTATGCTATACATTTTCCTCTAGCTCGCCGCTAGATGGTGCTGCAGGACGTCGAATTCTGTTCAACCGCTCGCTATGAAAAAAACCGTTCGATCTAGCTTGACGAAAATTGGTACGTGGGGATATTTGAACACGGAGAATTTTTTTACACAATCCATTTTGCCAGAACTTGCCGCAAGGTGGCGCTGAAGAGCATCGAATTCTATTCCGTCGGACCGCTTGCTGTGAAAATTAGTACACATGGATATTTGAGGACGTACAATACTTTTACACTTTCCGTTTTTCTGTAACTTGATGCTAGATTGCGCTGCAGAATGTCGACTTCTATTCTGTTTAACTTAAGGTGACCAGATTTTTGTAGTCAGAATCGGGGACATGTCCCCGATTCTGGCAACAAAACTGGGGACATTTATAATTAATGCAATAATTAACAGCAATTTAATTGAAAAACAATGCAATAATTAAAAAATTGTCCCCAGTTCCATTTTTACATTCTGGGGACAATTTGAAAAACGTCCTGAAAATGGAGACTGTCCCCAGAAAATGGGGACGTTTGGTCACCTTAGTTTAACTGCGTGCTATGAAAATACCGTTGAAGGCATTTTGACGAAAATATGTGCGCATGGATATTTGAACACGGAGAATATTTTTACACTATCCATTTTCCTCTAGCTCGCCGCTAGGTGGCGCTGCAGAAAGTCGAATTCTCTTCAACCGCTCGCTCTGAGAATACCGTTCTATCTATCTCGACAAAAATTGGTACGAAGGGATATTTGAACACGGAGAATATTTTTAAGCAATCCATTTTGCCATAACTTGCCGCAAGGTGGCGCTGAAGAGCATCGAATTCTATTCCGTCGGACCGCTTGCTGTGAAAATTAGTACACATGGATATTTGAGGACGTACAATACTTTTACACTTTCCGTTTTTCTGTAACTTGACGCTAGATTGCGCTGCAGAATGTCGACTTCTATTCCGTTCAACTGCGTGCTACGAAAATACCGTTCAAGCGATTTTGACGAAAATTTGTGCGCATGGATATTTGAACACGGAGAATATTTTTACACTATCCATTTTCCTCTAGCTCGCCGCTAGGTGGCGCTGCAGAACGTCGAATTCTGTTCAACCGCTCGCTGTGAGAATACCGTTCTATCTATCTTGACGAAAATTGGTACGTAGGGATATTTGAACACGGAGAATATTTTTACGCAATCCATTTTGCCATAACTTGCCGCAAGGTGGCGCTGAAGAGCGTCGGGTTCTATTCCGTCGGACCGCTTGCTGTGAAAATACCGTTCAACAGATTCCGATGAAAATTGGTACTGACGGATATTTGCGCACGGAGAACGCTTTTGCGCTATCCGTTTTTCTGTAACTTGACGCTAGGTGGCGCTGCAGAACGACGATTTCTATTCCGTTCAACTGCGTGCTACGAAAATACCGTTCAAGGGATTTTGACGAAAATTTGTGCGCTTGGATATTGGAACACGGAGAATATTTTCACACTATCCATTTTCCTCTAGGCGGCGCTGCAGAGCGTCGAATTCTGTTCAACCGCTCGCTGTGAAAAAAACGTTCGATCGATCTTGACGAAAATTCGTACCTAGGGATATTTAAACACGGAGAATATTTTTACGCAGTCCATTTTGCCATAAATTGCCGCAAGGTGACGCTGAAGAGCGTCGGGTTCTATTCCTTCGGACCGCTTGCTGTGAAAATACCGTTCAACAGATTCCGATGAAAATTGGTACGAACGGATATTTGCGCACGGAGAACGCTTTTGCGCTATCCGTTTTTCTGTAACTTGACGCTAGGTGGCGCTGCAGAACGAAGATTTCTATTCCGTTCAACTGCGTGCTACGAAAATACCGTTCAAGGGATTTTGACGAAAATTTGTGCGCTTGGATATTGGAACACGGAGAATATTTTCACACTATCCATTTTCCTCTAGGCGGCGCTGCAGAGCGTCGATTTCTATTCCGTTCAACTGCGTGCTACGAAAATACCGTTCAAGCGATTTGACGAAAATTTGTGCGCTTGGATATTGGAACACGGAGAATATTTTCACACTATCCATTTTCCTCTAGGCGGCGCTGCAGAGCGTCGAATTCTGTTCAACCGCTCGCTGTGACAAAACCGTTGGATCTATCTTGACGAAAATTCGTACCTAGGGATATTTAAACACGGAGAATATTTTTACGCAGTCCATTTTGCCATAAATTGCCGCAAGGTGGCGCTGAAGAGCGTCGGGTTCTATTCCGTTGGACCGCTTGCTGTGAAAATACCGTTTTTGATGAAAATTAGTACGCATGGACATTTGAGGACGTACGATA
>JAWZYV010016803.1:0-40268 GCA_038373885.1 Cheiracanthium punctorium | reverse complement strand
ACCATCCACCACCCACCCCCACCCCCCACCCCAACCCCACCCCAACCCCCCCACCCCCACCACAACCCCCCCCACACCCCACCCTACCCCCACCCACCACCCCACCCCCCCACACCCCACCACCCCCCCCCCCCACCCCCCCCACCCCCACCCCCCCACCCCCCCCACCCACCCCAAACCCACCACCCCCCCCACCCCCACCCCCCACCCACCCACACCCACCACCCACCTACCCCACCCCCCCACCACACCCCCCCCCCCACACCCCCCCCAACCCCCACCCCACCCCCACCCCCCCCACCCCCCCCCAAACCCCCCCCCCCCACCACCACCCACCCCCCCCACCCCCCCCACCCCCCCCACCACCCCCCACCCCCACCACACCCCACACCCCCACCACCCCACCACCCCCCCCTCCCCACCCCCACCCACCCCCCCCCCCACACCCCCCCCCCCCCCCACCCCACCCCACCCCCCCCACCCCCACCCCCCCACCCCACCCCCCCCACCCACCCCCCCCCCCCCCCCCCCCCCACACCCCCCCCCCCACCCCCCCACCCCCCACACCCCCCCCCCCACCACCCCCACCCCCCCCACCCCCCCCCACACCCACACCCCCCCCCACCCCCCACCACCACCCCCCCCCCCCCCCCACCCCCCCCACCCCCCACCCCCCCCCCCCACCCCCCACCCCCCCCCCCCACCCCACCCCACCCCCCCACCCCCCCACACCCCCCCACCCCCCCCCCACCCACACCCCCCCCCCACCCCCCACCCCCCCCCCCCCCACACCCCCCCTCCCCCACCCCACACCCCACCCCCCACCCCCCCCCAACCACCCAACCCACCCCCCACCCCCCCCCCACCCCCCCCCACCCCCCACCACCACCCACCCCCCCCCACCACCCCCCCCCACCCACCCCACCCCCACCCCCCCACCCACACCCCCCACCCCACCCCACCCCCCACCCCACCCCACCCCACCACCCCCACCCCCCCCCACCCCACCCCCCCACCCCCCCCACCCCCCCCACCCCACCCCCCCCCACACCCCACCCCCCCACCACCCCCCCCCCCACCCCCCACCCCACCCCCCCCCCCACCCCCCCACCCCCCCCACCCCTCCCCCCACCCCCCCCCACCCCCCACCCCCCCCCACCCCCCACCCCACCCCCCACCACCCCCCCACACCCCCACCCCCACACCCCCCCCCCCACCCCACCCCCAACCCCCCCCCCCCACCCCACCCCCACCCCCCACCCACCCCCCCACCACCCACCACCCCCCCACCCCCCCCACCCCCACCCACCCCCACCCCCCCCACCCCCACCCCCCCCCCCCCCCCCCCCCACACCCCAACCCCCCCCCCCCCCCCCCCCACACCCCCCCCCACACCCCACCCACCCCCCCCCCCCACCCCCACCCCCACCCCCCACCCCCCCCCCACCCCCCACCACACCCACCACACCCACCCCCCCCCCCCACCACCACCCCCCCCCCACCACCCCCCCACCCCCCCCCCCCACCCCCCCCCCACCCCACCCACCCCCCCCCCCCACCCCCCCACCCCCCCCACACCCCCCACCCCCCACCCCCAACCCACCCCCCCCCCCCCACCACCCCCCCCCCACCCCCCCCCCAACCCCCCCACCACCCCCCCACCCACACCACCCCCACCACCCACACACCCCCCACCCCACACCCCACCCCCCACCCCCCCACCACCCCACCCCACCCCACCCACCCCCCCACCCCCCACCCCCCAACCCCCCACCCCCACCCCCCCCCACCACCCCACCCCCCACACCACCCCCACCCCCCCCACCCCACCCCCACACCCCCCCCCACACCCCCACCCCCCCCACCCCCCCCCCACCACCAACCCCCCCCCCACCCCCCCCCACCCCCACACCCCCACCCCACCCCACCCACCCCCCCCCCACCCCCCCCCACCCAACCCCCACACCCCCCCCACCCCCCCCCCCACACCACCACCCCACCCACCCCCCCCACCCCCACCCCCCACCCACCCACACCCCCCAACCCACCCCCACACCACACCCACCCCCTCCCACCCACCCCCCCACCCACCCCCCCCACCCACCCCCCCCACCCCCACCCCCCCACCCCCACCCACCCCCCCACCACCACCCCACCCCCACCCCCCCACAACCACAAACCCACCCCCACCCCCCCCCCCCCACACCCCCCCCCCCCCCCACACCCCCCCACCCCCACCCCCACACCCCCCCCCCCACACCACCACCCACCACCCCCCCACCACACCCACACCCCCCCCCCACCCCCCCACCCCACCCACCCCCCCACCCACCCCCCCACCCCCACCCACACCCCCCCCTCCCCCACCACCCCCCACCCCCCACACACCCCCCCCCACCCCACCCCCACCACCCCACCCCCCAACCACCCACCCCCCCCCCACACCCCCCCACCCCCCCACCCCACCCACCCCCCCACCCACCACCCGCCCACCACCCCCCCACCCCCCACACCCCCCCCCACCCCCCACACAACAACCCCCCACTCCCCCCCCCACCCCACCCCACCACCCCCCCCACACCCCCACACCCCCCCCCCCCACCCACCCCCCCCCCACCACACCCCCACCACACCCCACCCCCCCACACCCCCCCCCACCCCCCCCCCACCCACCCCACCCACCCCCCCCACACCCCCCCACCCCCACCCCCCCCACCCCCCCCCCCCCCCCCCCCAACCCACCACCCCCCCCCCCCACCCCCCCCACCCCCCCCCCCCCACCCACCCCCCCCCCACCCCCCCCCCCCCCACCCCCCACCCCCCCCCCCCCCACCCCCCACCCCCCCCACCCCCCCCACCCCCCCCCCCACCCACCCACCCCCCACCCCCCCCACCCCACCACCCCCCCCCACCCACCACACCCCACCCCCCCACCACCCCCCCACCCCCCACCCACCCCCCCACCCCCACCCCCACCCCACCCCCCCCCACCCCCACCCACCCCCCCCCCCACCCACCCCCACACCCAACACCCCCACCCCCCACCACCCCACCCCACCCCCACCCCCCCCACCACCCCCCACCCCCCCCACCCCACCCCCACCCCCCCCCCCCCACCCCACCCCCACCCACACCCCACCCCCCACCCACCCACCCCCCCCACCCCCCCCACCCCCCCCCCCCCACACACCACCCCCACACCCCCCCCCCCCCCCCCCCCACCCACCCACCCCCCCCCCCCCACCCCCACCCCACCCCCCACCCCACACCCCACCACCCCCCCACACCCCACCCACCACCCCCCACCCCCCCCAACCACCCCACCCACCCACCCCCCCCCCCCACCCCCACACCCCACCCCCCCACACCCCCCCCACCCACCCCACCACACCCCCCACCCCACCCCCCCCACCCCCCCACCCCCACCCCCCCCCCCCCACCCCCCCCACCCCCCACCCACCCCACCCCCCCACCCCCCCACCCCACCCCAACCCCCCCCCCACACCCCCCCCCCACCCCCCACCACCACACCCCCACCCACCCCCCACACCACCCCCCCCCACACCACCCCCACCCCCCCCCACCCCCCCCCCCCCCCCCACCCCCCACACCCCCCCCACCCACCCCCACCACCCCCACCCCCCCACACCCCCCCACCACACCCACCCCCCCCACACCCACCCCCCACCCACCCCCCCACCACCCCCCCCCACCCCCCACACACCACCCACCACCCCCCCCCCCACCACCCCCACAACCCCACCCACCACACCCCCCCCACCCCCACCCCACCACCCACCCCCACACCCCCCCCACCCCCCCACCCCCACCCCACCCCACCCCAAACCCACCCACACCACACCCCCCCCCCCACACCCACCCCCCAACCCCAACCCCCACCACCCCCCCCCCCCCCCACCCCCCCACCCACCACCAACCCCCCACCCCCCACCCCCACCACCCCCCACCCCAACACCCCACCCCCCCCACCAACCACCCACCACCCCCCCACCCCCCCCCCCACCCCACCCCCCCACCCCCACCCCACTCCCACCCCCACCACCCCCACCCCCCCACCACCCCCACCCCCCACCACCCCCCACCCCAACCCCCCCACTCCACCCCCACCACCACCACACCAAATCACAACTCCCACACTATAACCACAACCACATCTCAACCCTCACACCCAAATATAACACACCCCTATACAAACCCCCCTCATCTTTTCCTAATACACCCATCACTCCATACTCCTCCATCCACCTCCAATTCCCAATACACACAATCCCCTCATCTAATAACCATCCCCCCCTCCCCTCCCTACTCCCTTCCCCTCCCTATACACCATCCAACAAACCTCTCCCCACCTCCCCCCACCAATCCACAACAAACTACCTTCACACCCCTAACCTCACCTAGTGTGTGTCTAAATCCAAATCAAACTCTCAAATTCCCCCCCCACTACAAAACCCTCCCCTCAACACCTCTTCCAAAACTACCTAAATTATCAATACAATCCACATCCTATAAATCCCCCCTATAGTCATGTTGTGTGAGTCAACTAAATACCTATTCATTATTCATACCTCACCTTACCACCTCACAACCCCACTCCCACCATACAAAATTTACACCATTCACTACTATCTAGCACATAAAAAATCAAACATGAGTTACTCCTGTAAATGCGTACAAATAGAATATTTACTCAAATTGAACAATCCCCAATCATCTCACTTCACACACTCCAGATATTCTCTTATCATACCTTAAACTCCATCCAACACCTCCAACCACCCTCAAAACACATCTATATTATACACCACAGTGATCTACATATGTTCGTCCACTGCAACACCAACTGACTGCTCCTCAACGTTTAGAAACTCTCGCGATCACGTGATTGTCCGAAAAAACGCACAATATTAAGTAAGTTCTCATTATCCAACTTGATATAAATCACATCAAATTTTGTGATATAATATGGAATTATCGTACCTACTGGAGACAAGGAGACCATATTTTGGCAGAAGCCCACTGACCCAAATACTCATCCTCGAGTAACTGGCTCAGGAATTAGTGTTAAGGAACGCATATGTGCAACCGCACTCCACCTATATTCCATGTCCCCCTCTTTTTGATCCCGTGGCCCCCAGCCCCACGCTCGGACCCACACCCAAAACCCCAAACTCCCCCCATCACGCACACTTCAGAGATCCCTAAAAGACCATTCAAAATCCCATTCGGCAACTGTTCCTCTAGTCGACTTAACGCTGATCTTAAGATTTGCCTGGACAACCTTTCCTAGATGTGCCTCCTATTGTGTGCTGTAAAAGGAAACAAAACTTTGATTTTAGCACAAGGAGAGTTGAAGTGCTTTCTCAGATTAAAAAGAGCTATCAATAGGTGCGTCAGAGACCAGACATGGTTAACATTTATATGATAGAATTTGGCAATCGAAAATGTAGCACAGATGATAGAATTCTTTTCGCATGGACTAATCTGTAACTCACCACTCCCCTACAAATGTGATGCTAATATTAAAAATAATCGGAGAGGATCATATTGCGACTCAAACTGTTGATGTATCGTAATTCACTCCTGTGATAAAGACGGATTTCCTGTTAAACATTTGTAAGAATACAAATCAAAGGAATTATGTCTGCTTATCTGCAATAAAGATATTTGTATAGTAGCTCATATAATTGGACGTGATGAATATCTCAATCAAGCATTCTAACTCAAAATAGCAGAGAAATAATCACATCAAGAAGCCAGTATTCCCTAGATTAGTCATCGTGCAATTTAAATCAAGATTTGGATTCAAATGAATTATATGCCTTGGGAGAAAGCGCAAAAATCCGATCTGGACATTAACAAAAATATTCCATGCATACGTTCTCTGCCAAGTTATAAACACAGAACTCTTGGAATGAATGTTCATGTTTAATTTCTATCATTTGGTGAAATTGTCGACTCTTGAAGAATAAAAAGTAAATTTTGGATCTTTAAAAAGGAATACAATAGTTGAATCTGTCAAGAAGCATGGATAAACACTGCAAAAGATTTATAATAATCATTCTGTAAATGCAATAATAGCACCTTGCCATTGTATAGCATTCAAAGTTCTTTTCTGTTCGAAACCACATGGTATAAAACATAGATACAGACTTACATTTGAATACTTGTTTTCTACAAAGTCATTAGTGTTTCATTCATGCTTTTATCAGTTTACATTTTCCAAAAAGTATGAGAATATTAATTCAAATTCTATTTTTAGTATGCACTAGATATATATATTTAGTACTGTAACCTACATTATACATTATGTTACCAAGCATAACCAGGCAATTTTGAATTTTGATTTTTTTTTTTTTTAATTTCTAAAAAACAAATTGTGAAATTATTTTGGAACCGAACAAAACATTTTTGACCATATAGTGTTATTAACCCCATCTGAGTAACACTAATCGATATAAAAAAGAAAAAAAATTAATAACTGGAATATATTAACTATAATTTCAAGTTAATACATACCTGGAATGCCATTCAAACATTCATTATTTGATATTCCTGCAGACATAAAAATGTACTGAATAGATTAGGGAGCTTCAGAATAATCCAACTTAACAACTGCATCCAAAAACCTTAATTCTAAAGGTCCTGCTGGCATCTGTGAAGAAAAAGAAACTCTTATTAAAATAAGCAAAATTAAACTAGCGTCAGAGACAAAAATAGTTTGAATAATCCAGTACCATATACACAAAATAAACACCATTAGATTTTTGTTCGGTAACTGTGTTAAGCATACTTTTAATCAAATTTGGAAAAGTGAAAAACTCCATAATTGCCTCTCATCGTCAAAAACATTGGGACAACTTCAAGTATTCCACATACAGTAGAGCGCCGAAAATCCGGACACCTAAAAACCGGAAAGACCAAAAAACCGGACATTTTTTGGATTTCAGTTTTTTCCCTTCCCTCAAAAAAATAAAAATAGATAAATAAATAAACTACAGGATGCTCAAGCATTAGACTAGTTTGTTATCATAACAATAGCGTCAATATATATATATATATCTATATATATACACACGCACACACACACACTCAATATATATATCCAAAACCTCAGGGTAAAATCTGACTCGTGACCTAACTTTCCTTCTTTGCATTCCAAAGATTTAACTGTTATTTCCAAACAGAAACGCAAAAAGGGGGGTGGAGACACTTTCCTGTTAGTGTAAAGCATTTAAGCTTTAATAATCGGTAGAGATATTATTTTTAATTTAATGTTATTCTTTCTAAGGAGGCAAAGAAATTAATTAAACTCTTTATAACATCATTCAAGTCTGCAGTAAAAACATACATTAGCGTAAATACCATTGGAAGCCTTGTTTAAAAAAACGCATAAATAAAAATATCAGTAAGCACGTGCAACGAAGACAAGAATGTAACAACTTGTTTGGAAAGCGAAAGCTCCAGTCACAGACAAACCGGCTCCAGTCACTCCGGTGAAGGGGGGAACGTCTGCGCACCCACAATCAGTGTTTTAGTGCATGGGATGGCGATAAAAATTGCTGTTATATCTTTTTATCCTTTGATACTGGAAGATTTTTTTTTTAATTTTAAGTTGTGACTAAGTTCACGTTATTGGGCAAGCAATATATACGCGGCAATTAGTAGGGCGCCTTTTTTTTCTTTTCTTTTTTTTAAAGTGAATTCAATTGAACAATTTCTACAGTACAACCTACGGATCGCGGCGATTTCGAAAAACGTTATAAAAATACATAGTTCACGGTGAGACCCCGTAATCCATGACGTAGCCGCTACTTTTTTTTTTTTTTTTTTTTGTAATGACCAATATTCCGGAAAATCCGAGAATCCGGAATCGCCGTAGTCCCGTCCATTCCGGATTTTCGGCTTTGTACTGTACATCTATTCTAGGTAACTCTATCATTGATACCATCAACAAAAACCTTGTTTTTCAAATACAATTATACACTCAACTGCAGCACACTTCCTCTAAAATTCCAATCTTATTAACTCCAAATGCCTATCTACCACCATGCTTTTGAGATACAAAGAATTCATTTTCGGTTTCAAATTTTCTTTATAAAGTGAAATGGCCAGAATAAGGAGTCCTTTGAGTTTCTATCTGCCATTTATATTCATTATTATAATTATTGTAGAAAACTATACACAATATAACAATACATGACATGTTCTCATTAAAATTTAATATATCTGTGCATTATTCTAAGAATGTATCCCAGTACTCGTGTATCATGATGGCCTTTGAATTTGCTTTGAGGCACAAGAACTAAGCAACGATTGCAGGTAGCCTTAATACTGCAAATGTCTCTAAGAATGAAAATGAGATGAATTTTGAATGAGATTCCATTATCACCATCTTGGTTGCTACACAATTTGATTTTCAGTGGCTGCCCTACTACACAAGTACCAATACCTCTTATGGTTAGAAAGAAGTTCAGGTCTCCAAAAGCAAAAACTCGTAGATCAAATTGGTGAATGTAATGTTACTTATTCTTAACCATTTCAGATCTGATAAAATATTTTCTCTTCCAATTGAATATTTTTGATTTTTTTTTTTTTTTTTTTTTTTGAAAATTTAGCTTAAATTTGTAATTAATGGAATGGCTAGTGGGGCAATTCAGAGCAGCTATTTCTGCAGACTACAGTTTGAGTTCAGAATACAATAGGGAAATTGGAAAAAGAAAGACCTTTCACAGCTATATTTTGTCTTTTATTAGTAACTAAAGTTTTCAAAAAACACACTTTTAAAGAAGAAAAGTAAACCCCAGTATTACTAAACATACAAATTTGTAGTAATTAAACAAAATTAACAGAAAATCAAATTTAAACCACTTAAGAGAAAATAATGCTATGTAATTTGATAAAGAAAGAGATCTAAAAAATGTTACTTTTAAGGCAAGTCTAAAACAAAACAGTATGGATAAATTTTTTTACTCAAATTAGGCATATATAGAATGAATATTTGGGCCTGACAAAAGGAAAATGTGGCACAAAATAAAACAGTTGAACCTGTTTATCAGGAAATTTCAAAAAATTCTCTACATTAAGAATCTAAACTCAATTTGTTTTCCCTGTATATCTTCAAATAATTTCCTTCAAAACATCTACATCTCAAATTCTAGTTAGTGTACATTGCAAAAATGGGTTCTGAAACACCTCCTGTCTTCAACAACAGAAGTTACACATCAGTGAAATAAGAGAGACAACAAATTTGTTAATTCCAAGAAATATTGACTCAAGGGTTTGCAACTCTTGTTGCCCTTAAAAAGCTAGAAACAAGCAAACAAAAAAACTTAAATGTCAAAAGTCTTTCAAGGATTTTTTTGTTAAAGGAACTTATGCATAGCTGGCCAATTGCCGGAAAAAAAAAAGAAACACAGTTCACAAGATGCAAATCACAATATTTTAATGGCATCAGGGATCATACACATCCCCATCACCCTAAAAGGAATAAGTCTTTTTTTTTTTTTTTTTTTTTTTTTCAGAACTATTCAAGAAAAATTAACACTTTTCAAGTACTTAAACGCAGAAATCAAAAAATATACTGTGGGGAAATCTTTTTATGTTTAGCTGCATTAAAAAGAATGTTTTACATTATTTTTAAAAGTAAATAGTAAAAACGGAAATACTTCAAAATTAACCAAAAGCAGATTCTTTTCTTATTCAGTTTGTTTGTCTGTGTGATTATGGCAGCGGTACCCTAGGGCGATCTGCCAAGGATGGGGGTTCCTCGGTAGGAGGACTTTCTAAGGGGTTCTAACGCGCATTCATGTTACAGCTGGAGAAAACCTACATAAACTCCAGACCGTTAGATCAACAGCCGTATGATGGGACCCGATCCCGGGACTTTCACACTTCGGCCATCCACCATTTTCAGTGACACAACCACTGGACCATGCTGAGGCCTTTCTTATTCCGTCATCTAAAATCAACCTAATGCAAACCATTCTTTTTTAAATCACAGAATTAGTGAGCATGATTTCTTAGTGTTACATATAACTTTCAAATACATTAAAAAAAATGATAAATTTATAAAAATTAATCTAAATAAGCACATATGTATTTTGTAACTGCATCACACATATGGATGAAGAAATACTTCAAGGAAAATACCCATTTATCTAAAGGATGCAAAAAGATTGAAAGTGAATTTAAAGCTATAAAAAACTACAAGAATATTGCCAAAAATTGTATTTCTATAACTGGAAGCCTCTTCCTCTGGAGTACTTTTTCTTTCCCATAAGATAAGGGATAAACAGGTTGGACAGTAATACAAGGAAGCACAAAATAATATAAACATACTATTTAAGAAACAAAAACCTTTTTATCAACTAAAGAACAGTTAATAATGCTTACTAAGCCTCCAAATATCTTTTAGCTCCACTCAGAGATGTAATATACATCAGTCGATTAAACTCCCCTATTTGAATCACTTTATTTTTAACATCAAGTTAAAGTTTATTGAAATAACATCAGTCAAATCTCTTAAATAGTGATTTATAATTACATTTTTTATGCATATTTCAAGAAAGAGTGTGCATAGAACTTTAAAAAAAATTATTTTACTGAATTTATGTAACTAGAATGCCTTCCGTACATTTTTAGAAACACAGGAAAAGTAGATTTTAAATAAATCTTGAATGAGGAACAAAATAAACTGCAAAGAATAAAATGCAGAGTCATTCCACAGAATTTATACAAGCATAAGCTGCTGCACCATTTTTGATTTTCTTCATAATATTTTGTATGTGGAAGCAAACGTACTCAAAAATTTAAAATCCATTCCCAAAAGAATTCTATAAGTATTATTATTGTTTAATTAGAAGGTTTGAAGATTGAAACTTTGCTCCTTTCAATAAAATACTTTGTTTCTTAAATCATATTTTCTGGAAGGATAAACATAAACAAAAATTCAAACAGATTTGAAATTTATTAAAGTTTCTGGATTATTTTCTCTCAGATGTGCACTTCTATTTGCATTTTTTTTTTTTTTTTAATCAAAATACTTTTAAAAAGAAATGCTGCTCAATATACCAGTTTTTGAAATTAAATATCTCATTAAGGGGAAAAAAATAACTGCATGAAATTTTTATGTGTGTTAGTACTATGTACCATAGTACATAGTAGGCCATTTGAAATTTTAAGTTCAGAAACAAGAAATTCCAACTATTCATTGATATAAGAGATCAACCTTCGATTTTCTGAAACTCTAATCAATTAAAGACCAAAGGTGTAGCCTTGATTTACTGTTCAAGTTAGGTACAAGAAAGTTTGTTACTGGAGTTCCTTTCTTGAAGAAGCATTTTAAGCCTATTCTTAGTGATTTCCTTAAGAGACAAGTTTTCATTCAAAAAAAATTTTAACACACTTTATACTTGTTTTTAAAATCAATTTTTATCTATGTTATTTGAATATATACTGAATGTATCATAAATTATTATTGAATGAAATTATAATAATTTACAGATAGTGATGAGTGGCCAACTTTTAGATCAGTGGTTTACTTAATGCACCAGAAGTGGGCTGAGGGGGCCCAGTACACCTCTAGTTTAGTTTGAAAGTGAAACAGTTTCAATATAAAACTGTGTGAACAATTTTTTTTTACTGCACAAATGCTTGTTTTAAAACCAGGATTTTTGAAAAAGAGTCATTGGACAATCATCAAATGTTAATTCTGGTGGACAGAAAAAGTTAGTAAACAGTTGGTCAACCTGGAAACAATCAGTGAATTGGGCTCTGTAACACTGGAAACAACGATGGCTATACCATTGCTAGGCCATTGAGAAACATTCCATCACCTATTTAAGAAGGCTCTCTTTCAGCCACAGAAAGTAGATGACTAAAAAACAGGAGAGAAAACGTGAGTAAATTGCAGTGTTTACTTAAGCACTAATGATTATTTATTATAAAAGGAAAGAGGATTCTAAAAATGCAAATGCTGCTGGGGGAAAAAAAATGGAGAAACAAGAGAAATAATTTATGCATACACACACACAATATATATATATATATATATCATTATTGTCTTCAATTTCATTTGCTGATTCTATCATATATGAATGAGTGACTTTAATTGTGATGAGAATGAAGAAAAAGGATTGCCTATCTGTGAGAGATTAGAGCTGAAATAAGGTCAATTTGCTCATACTTCCCTAATAGAAGGTAAAAGATATGCACAAAGATAAGTGTATTTGTGAATAATCCAGGAAATAAAGGATGAAGCAATATATATTTAAGAACCAAAATCTACACACAAAAAACGATTATATAATAGTTGGAAACAATTTATTCAACATAACATATAAGGACTTATTATCCATAATGTCCCAACTAGAGCTTACAATAAAAGATCGAGAATTAACACACACCTTTAATAAAAATTGGCTGTTTGAGAAAAAAATGTAAATCTCACTAGAATCTGTAAAAACATTTCATCTGACGTCTTTTTAGTGTGTAATATTAATGTATTGTTGTTATTACTATATCTAAGGACTTCATTATATTTTCCTTTGTCAATTGAGAAATCTAGGTGGCCCACTTCTGGTGCATAAAAGAGACCTAAGTTTTATTATTATTTTTTTAATTATACCACAATCATTTTGAAATTTTAAATTATTATCACTTTAGATACGAGTCTCAACAACCATAAAAAAATATACATTAACGAAACTTTTCTAAACTTAATGCGTCATTCTCAGATAATGGTACGTTTTATGTCCTTGGCTAAAAATGTAAATTAAGAGGGCCACTCATAGATGTTTAAATTTTTTGTCAACAATTCTTTAGAGGCACTACACTGGGTATTAGTTTAAATATGTAAAAATGTGAAATTTCAATAAAATTAAAGTTGTAAATGTCATTACCAAGGCTTGTTTCAAACTTCAAACTTTATTATTTGAACCTATATTTTAATGAACTGGAAAACTTTAAAATAAAGGCAATAATTATTTAAGATATTTTCATTTCTCTATTTTCAATATATATGAAACTTATGATGAAAAAAAAAATGATGTATGAAAAAAAAAATCTATTAACAGTACTTATAACAGTATCTCTTCCTCAATACATTAAACCTCTTATTGACACAATGAAAGTACATATTGTGCAGAGATTGTTGAGGTCTTAGATGAAGACATTAAGGGGAACTTTATGATTCGTGCTGAACAGCAAAGTGTAAATCATTTTAAGTGGCCTGTTAAAGCAGACTGCCATAGGATTCCTGTGGCAAATATTATTTCAAAAATCTCACCACCTTACCCCATATAATCAAAGCATTTTGCTTTTGATGAAAGTTTTTCTGTAACTGATTAGAATAAACACAATAAGTAGTTCATAAATAAATAATGTAAAATTATTTAGTGACTGGTCATTACCATGGTTCTGGTATCATTAACCATGTTCATAATAGTCATTACCACATTTCTGCCTGTCATTACCATGTTGCAATGGAAAATTTAAAGAATAATTAAGGTTATAATTAAGACAAACGATCCCATCTGATATATATATGTATATATTTTATAACAGGCATAGATAATTACACTAACATGAAAAAAATTGAGAATTAAAACAATATTTTTTTAAAAACCAAAATTTAGTTTTCTGAGAATGACTCTAATATGATAATTAAGGAAATACCCTTAAGTGGCTTGCTACTGGAACATTTAACTTATCCCAACTGAAATTTCAGCAAAAGGAATGCATAATTTTTTGCAACACCACACCCTAAAGTAAAAATGGCTCCAACCACTTGGCTAAAACATATTTAAAAGAAAAAAATAAACATACATTTGGCAAGACTTATATCCACCTCTTTTTTTCCCTAGACCTAGAACTTTTCCCTAAATAGGGTTGCTAGCGGTGTTTAGATCACATATTCAGATCACTAGAAAGAAGAGTTCATCGCGCAATGTGCGTTCGCCAAGGAAGATTTGCTGATTAGCTTGTGGTTTTGTTTACATGTCGGACTTCTCTTACATGCTGAATTTGAAAAGCAATGAAAATTATTTGAACTTTGTTAACTCGCTGCTGTATTGTAAATATTCATTTTTATTTTTTCTTTATTACGTTGTAGGAACATTTCAGAAACATATAATTCAGAATAATAATTTGATTTTTGAATTATATGATGATTTATTTATTAATGATGGTATATTTTTTTAATCTAAAGGGGTATTTTTTTCCTAAAACTGTTAAAAATATTATTGAATTTATTTAACTCTAGAATACAGCTTTCTAGTAATTTGTTAAAAGTGCAGAGTTGAAATAATTAGCTTTGTGTGTGCAATTTTTGTATCTGACAATGTAGCAATTTTATTTTTAATTGTTCTATAAAAAATCTAAGCAGTAATTCACAAACTTTCACAGTGGTAATAAATTGCAAATATATTCACATTTTCAAAGTTAGTTGACTTAGTATGCTGAATGATATGTTTGAAAAATGTTTTGATTTGTTAAACATGGATCTCAATATGTAAATAAAACTATCTTTGATTTTTTTAAACCTTAGCTAACTAAGCAATCCTTTGCTAACCTTAAAAAAACTGTTAATTTAATTATTTAACCGTTTCTGTTTATCACATTAACCAAATAGTGCCAATGATTATGCACAAATGCCGAATTTATAACTCTTACTGTAACATACACAACTCAGTTTTAAACTCATAGAATGAAATAGATAATTAATGACAATGGTGAATAGAAAAAAAAAATTGAAAAGACGACAAAATGTACAATATAACTAATGTATTACCCTAACAAGGTACTCCTTACTACCATACCTTTTCCTCCTTGTGTAAACCCCTATATAGGTCACTGTGGACTAGTATATTATTTTTGTACTGGGGGGGGGGGGGTTCAAATCCCTCTTTTCAAGGAATTTTTAACAAAGTCAATTTTAGTTAACATAAAAATTGCACCTTTTATCTAAGGATTGCATTCATAACTCCCTCTTTAAAGGAAGTCTGTATATGCCACTGTTTTGGGGAACCCTTTTATACACCTCACAAACTACTGGTTAGGAATCACTGCTTTGTTGCAATGCTTTTTTTAAATATATATATAAGAGAGGGGGGCAAGCTTTTTTTTATCCCCTCTACTGGATCTACCATTGGTTCATAATGCATAAGTAATGCAGTCGCGTAGCCAGAAATTTTTCATGGGAGGGTTACAACTACTGCAACTCACACATATGTATACATGTGTGTGAGAAGGAAGTAAAGAATATACATTTTGTATGGCAACAAATTCCACACAGGGGGTGGGTGGGTTGTAACACCCCTTGGCTACGCCACTGGAGTAATGTTATAAGGAAATTTTAGTTGTACAGAAGAATGGCTAAATGATACAGAATATTTTGACATCATAAATAGTGATGCACTAAATAGTTCTTTGGCCGAGTTACCAAGTACTCAGCCATTTACTTGGACTAAGTACCAAGTAGTTGCTGAAAAGGAACCCAGGTTTAGATTTAGGAAGATATGAGAATTTTGCACCATTTGAAATGAAAACCTGTAATTGTGTGTCTTTTAAGTTCACGTAAATTCAACAAAACTGTAAATAAAAAATACATAAAATATAATGAATTAAAATTTTAAATTTCTGTAATGTTGCATATAATAGCGTTATTTAATTTTAAATTTTATTATTATTTTAATTGTCTAGTAAAATATTTTCAGATCTTGATATAGCATTTATCTATATTAGTACTTTCTTTTTAAAATATAGTTAGATTGCAAACTACATTCTTCCATACGAAGTATACAGAAATTTTGCAACATTTTTGTGTGAGTGTGTATATATATGCATATATGATACACAGGTTAGGCTCTCTGCTATGTTTGATATTTTAAAACTTTCAATTTTGTGCAAACTTGACGAAAAAAAAAAAAAACCTTTTAGACAGTGAAAAACCTCACAAATTTTCATCAACTCTTAATTAAAACTTTTCATCAAAACTTAAATTAAATTTAAAAGATTCTTAGGGGTCTTCTATCACTATAGTGAAACCTACATATAGTGATATTGTAGGGACCTAAAAAAAAATTGTTGTAGACAGGTTAAGCTTTAGTGCATTATTTTAACATTAAAGAATCTAATTATCAAAAATAAAGCTAAAATATATTTATCTAGCAGAATAACATTTCAGTCATTAATAGGCAAGTATTATGCAGTGACTTCGAAGAAGTTGGGGGATGAGTATTTTTTTTTAGAAATGAAGTTTAACTCATATACGTATGTGTTTAATTACCTTCTTTTGAATTGGAGCAGAAATGTACTACATTTGCACATTTTTTCATGATTCAGTAAAGTGAAAACTGTATAAAATTTTTCTGTCAATATGTATAAAAGGTGCATGTACAAATTTTCTTTTATTATAGAATCACACAAAAAAAGAAATTTTCTTTGAACGCCAATATTTTATGCCATGCCATCACAAATAGATAGACTTTAGCACATCAAAAACATACTTCGAACAAGTCATTTAATAAATAGCTTAAAAAGTTTAACTTTTTTCACTCCCAATTGACTTTTGCAGTCTATTGGTATTGCACATTCTTAATCATGAGTAATGTTAAAAAAATCACATTATACAAAATTTTTTGTATGATTTCAAATTACTATTATGCACAGGTGCATGTAAAAAGTGAATATCATTGTAGACCTTTCAAAATGCATTGAGTAAATAGGAATTTCATTGGGACGAAGGAAAATATCAATATAAACAGGTTATCATAAGAGACTGTATCATAGGTATGCAGAATATGTCCGAAACAGCCATTTAGGATTGGAGGAAATTATAGTCATCTGGGAAAATTTTACAGAAAAATATACAGCTAATTTTGATTTTAATTGTGAATTACAAAATTCTTAAAGTTTCTCATTTTTGAAGTGCTTTTTAACTTTTTCACCAATCAGCAGTTCGCTTTCTGTTAGCTTGGACCAACTGCTATTTTATAAACATGGATTGTAGCAGTGTACATATGCAATACTTACTTGGGTTGTTAACTTAGTTTACTGTTTAAATACCTAGGCATGATAAAAGTTCAGTTTTAGGTTTTTAAAAATGAAACTTGTACATTGCAAATATTTTTATATCTATGGTAATACAGAATTTGTACGTCTTAACATATTGTAAAATTTTGGGGAAATCTTCATATGGATTGGGTGAAAAATTGGGAGTAAAAACATTTGCTGCACTCCTGCTATATCATATGTACAGGTTTCATTGTATTTATAGCAAGCATGTTTTCCCAGAAGTAGGGAATAATGAAAGAATGTAGAAAATGTAAAACAATTTGTATTTTGCATCATAATTTGCAATACACTAAATTTAATTAGAATTTGAGTGTGTTTTCTATAATTTTTTCCTTCATCAAAAATCATATTTTTCTTATACAGCTTTATAAGAGACTTATTTGTGTAAATATACAGCTAGATTGTAATTTTGAGGAATTTTGCTTTAGAGGTATTCTTTATTGTTTTATTATTATTATTGGGTTTTTTGTATATACCTATTGTATAGCTATGTTATTATATAAAGTTTCTAGTTTTGCATACATTATTTATATTTTCATAATATTTTACAAATCAATAGAATGTTTTAAAATGACCAGTAACTGGATTAGCACCTCCAGGTATCGTTTGAAAACATAGTGAATATTGGAGCTACAATGAACTTTATGTGCACCAATACCCTTTAGCTATATGGAACTATAGCAGTCCAGGCAAGGATGGTTGTCACCCTGCAAAATACTTAAGCTAACTAGGCTGCTGCAGGATATTGAATAGTTTCAAGAATCAAATCGAATAGTGTCTTCAGTAGTGATGTAATGTATAGTGTTGCATTGTGAGGTTATGGCCAATTATCTACATGTGGAATTTAGGCTGATGGGTGGCAGGTCATTCTAAGTGACAATGTATATGTGTTGCAGATTGATGTATTTTATTTGATAAACAGGCACTGGTGGCTCCTCTATTTCAGCACCTGAGTATGTGAACCCCCAAAGAAAAATATACAAAATAAACACATTAACAAATTGAATTTTTTAAAAAATATTAAGTACATCTAGATTTTTGTGAATTTAAAATGTGAGTGTCCCCCCCCCCTCACTATAATTAAATATGCTCATCAAAGATAACAAATTATATTGTAGGTTACTACAGCAGAAAGCATGAGGTCTTTTAATCGATCACATATGCAAACGGAGAAATGACCTCCGGACCGGTCTCTGAGAACAGAAGTGGAAAGAGTCATGGGAGCAGCTGGGCACTGCTAATATCATTCCATTCACACATTTTCAGTGTACACATGGAATATTTTTTTGCAGTTATCTTTTCCTAATACTCCCTTGGCTTGTTATGTTAGATTTGTTTGCTAATTTTTTTCTTATTATTTTCGTTATTTTTATCATTTTTCAGTACAATATTCTTTATGAACTAGTATAAATAAATAAGATAGCAATAAAATAAGTGTTACAAAATCAATGACATTTTTCAACATTGTGTGTGGAAAGAAAAATTGAAATAAAAATACTCAAGCCAACATATTTGCTAAAACTTAGCCAGAGGGCAAAATGTAAGACTAGAAATTATTATTTTTTAAGTTCAATGCATTATTTGCCTTTAACTCCTGAAAATGCTAATATATTTCAACGTGTAAGTAGCTTTGAATTTCCAAATTTAGTTTTTGAAATTTGTTTATTGCCTTTTTAAATCTCCATCTAACCCACAAGCCACCACTGTAAACAGGACAAACATTTCCCCTAGATGCGACTCTGACATTAACTTTTTTTTACATAAAAATCAAACCCTTATGGTTTACTGCATACCCCTATAAAATTTCGTCATGTTTTGTCCAATACTTTACTCGTTAGAGCCCTCTAAACACCTCACATTATTTTATAACCACCCTATATATGTTTATTTATTTTATATATAATAAAACTAAAACCTTCATCTCTGAAAAGTTCTCAACAGCATTCCCCATAACTCATATTTTTTACCAATAGTATGATCTCACAGTAGTCTATAGCTTCAAATGTAAGCAGTGGCGTAGCGAGGGGGGGGTTTTGGGTGTCAGAACCCCCCCCTAAAATTTAGCTGAGTTCTATTATTGACATGAAGAATGCTATCCATAATGTAGATTATCCGTTACATCAGTGCCTAACCCCCCCCCCCTAAAACTTTTTCTGGCTACGCTACTGAATGTAAGGTAGAAAAGAAGGAGTATGTAACAGTGGAAAATGCCATATTCTACTTCTGTCCTATATAACCATTAAATTACTAAGAAAAGTTTACTTGTATCCCAGTTATACTTTCATTGTTAGAAAAGGAAAATAAAAGGCAATAGCAGCAACAAATGTTTATTAACTACGTCTCATCTTGCTTACCAAGGTACATCTCACACCTAGAGAGAGATCTTGTTTTGTACCTCAAGGACTTGACACTCTGACATCTAATTCTGCATATCAAGGTCTCATCTCACACCTTGAAAAATGTTATACTTCAAACTCTTGCTTCTATTATCTTGAAGTCTCATCGTGCTCATCAACATTTCATTTTGCAGCCTGACAATTCGTGTGAAGTCTGATTTGTCAGCACTTGCTGAAGTCTTGTCTCATAGTTACGAGTCTTGTCTTTCAAAGTTTTCACCTCAGTCTCATCATATACTCCAAGATCTTGTATCATACCCTCAAAGTCTTGTTTTTTATTTTAAGTTTTTGTCCCATACAGAGCATTCTAGCTTTTGCCCCAAGGTCTTGTCTCACACTTGGAGCTCTTATTTTGTTCTCCTAAGTCTTTTTTATATCTCAAGGTCTCAAATTGCATCTCAAGTTTTTGTTCTCACAATCCTGAAATCTTGTCTTGCACCCCAGTGTCTTGTTTACGCCTGGAATTCTCATCTCATATTTTGGAGCTTGTCTTGCTTACTAAAATCTCATCTTGCACTCTGGTGTCACCCTAAGATCTTGTGTTACAATCCAAAGTCCCATCTCTCATTCTGAGACATTCTGTTTCATTTCTGATTTCCTCTTGCATCCTCTTTTTCAAGTCTTATCCCTCATTTCAAGGTCTTGTCTAGAAAGCTAATATTCCATCCTGACCTCAAAGTCTCTTGTATTCCTTTATATCTTTTCTTGCACCCTAACATCTTGTCACATACTTTGAAGTCTTGTCTTGTACCATGTCATCTTATCTCACACTCCAAAGTTTGATCTTGCACATTAAAGCCTCATCTCACTCCTTGAGGTCTCTTATTATAGCCTGAAGTTTCTTTTTATACCTGGAGGTCTGTACTTTCCAGTCTTGTCTCACATTCTGTGATGTTGCATATTACACTCAGAGGTCTCATTTTGCACTCTTAGGTTTCATCTTGCCATTCACAAGGTAAAAAGAGACTTGTGAGTTTCACTTCAAGGTCTCATTTTGTACCTCAAGGTCGTCTCTTGCACCCTGAGGTCTCATCTTGCAGCTTGGGGGGTCTTATCTTGTATCCTGAGGTCTTTTCTTACTTACCAAGGCCTCGTCATACATCTCAAGGACTTCTCTTACTTTTCAGAGGTCTTGGTTCATACTCTATGTTTTGTCTTGCATTGTTCACCTCAAGGTCTCATTTTGTACTCCAAATTTTTCTTATATATCCACATAGCTCACCTTGCAATGAAAATTCCTGTCACATCTCTACTGCAAGGTCTTGTTTTGTACACTGGGGTCTCTTATCATACAGCAAGGTCTCATTTTACACTTGCGGTTTCATTCTCTAGATCTTGAGACATCTGGCACCCCGACCTTTCTTCTTACCCCTGAAGTCTCACTTCAAACTTGTTTTGTACCTCAAGATCTCTCTTTATCTTCTGCGTCTTGTCTCAAACTTGAAGATCTTGCATTGTATCCTAAAGTTTTGTTACATATTTCAAGGTTCAAGGTCTTAACTTACATATTGAGCTCTTTTTCTTGATTACCAGGCTTGTCTTGACTTTTATTAGTCACCTTAACTTCTAGTCTCACAATTTGGGGTCTTAATTCACATCCTAATGTCAGCCCTGAGATTTCATCTTGCACATCAAGATCTTGTCTTGTACCTCAAGGTCTCATATTGCATCTCAAAGTCTTGTTTTGTACAAGGATGTCTTGTCTTGCACCTCAAGGTCTCATCTTGCATACCAAGATTTATCACCTTGTAGTTTTGTCTTTTATAGCAAGGTCTCATCTCGTAGCTCAAGCTGTTTTCCCGCACTCAGGCGTTATCTTGTAGCCTGATGTCTCATGTCCCTTCAAAGTCATCTTGCACCTTGAGGTTTTGTCTTTCCCTGAGATCTCATCTCTTAAACCATGATCTTGTCTCACCCTAAGATCTTGCCTATTACTGTCAGTAGTGTAAGAGTCATCTTCAGTTAATATTACACAAACAAAAAAGTTTAATCTGTTCTTTATTAATCAAAAATGGAGAACATAGAATGTAATGTAAGGTATCTCAATTTTTAAATTATCAAAGAAGTTTGATTTAGAGCATAATACTAACTCATGATGTAGTTTCAAAATTAAAGAATGTTTTAGTTTTTCACATAACTTGATAGATAAAATATTTTTGTAATTTTGAAATTTTTCTTGTTGCTTTACCTGCTCATTTGCTCTGTTGTCATTATTCTTGATACTGCAGATTTGTTTGTTTCTCTTTCTTAAAAATTAAAAAATGTTTTAATATTCAACTTTTTTTTTCCTTCTAGGTCTGGTTGGAGTTCCATTTTTAAACACAACACCAGGAAGAGAAAGTAGAAACCAGCTGGTTTTGTTTAGAGGCTAGTATATTACTTTACAGTCTCTAAATACAAACTTGCTAGTTCATTATAATAGCACCCAAAGTTCTTTTCTTCTGCTTCGAGATCTCGCCTTGCACCCCAAGATTTTGCCTTGTGGTCTTCAGTTCTTTTGTTTTGTGGTTCACACCTGCTATCTCGTCTTCCATACCAAGGTCTTGTCTCATCTTATGGTCTTGTTTCATATCCCTAGATTTCTTACTCCAAGGTTAATATATTATCCTTTTGCCAACCTTAAAGACTTCATGGTAAAGTTGTCATACTAAAGGCATTATGTCAGTTCAGTGAATGATATGCCAAGTAATTGAACTCAATAGAATCTATTTTTACTAATTAAAAGTTCATTAACCAATTATTTCATGAAATTTAAACCTGAATAATTGTTATTTATGAAAACCAAAGCACAATCAGATTTCCTGTTAAAGAATTCATTATTCTTTTTTTTTAAAGTTTTCAAGTTTATTTAAAAAGTAATACCTATTAAACTATGGCAACTTAGCTTTTTAATTTTTTCCAAAAGACTTCATTATGTGAGAAAAACAACTTATCCATATAGCATGAAATTAAAACTTTGAAATTATGTGATGAAGATTCATAGAATGTCTTTCTACTTTTTAGGTGCCCAATTTATTTCATTTTAAAAGTCCATGGGAATAAATTGTAAATGTCCTTATAGACCTCCAGAACTTGTCCATTACTTTCCCAGTGGATATCATAGTGAAAGCCATATGAGGGCGAGTTCAAGGACAAGTTTCATAGTAAATAATTTGTTTCTAGTTTTCCCCAGGAAATCAAAAAGCAATGGGGGAAATGAGACAGTGGTTAAATGTGAAAGACACCCATATGCCATTGGGTATCATTTGAAAGCAATCAAGCTGATGGTGCTGTCACAACGCCTGTGTAAAGCAGAGATGAGCCTCTTGGTTTGGTTCCACTAGATATTTAGAGAAGGTGTATTTTAAATACGTGATCAAAAGAAGAAGTGACAGCTGTTGTCTGCTATGAATGGACACATGGAGTATTGGGGAGCAGAAATCCATAACCGCCAACAAATTGTGCAAAGATTGTTGGATTTGGATGGGAGTACCTTGACAATTCACCATTTAGTTTTGATCTTGCATCTAGTGACTTCCATCTGCTTCTGTTTGACTTTTTGCAGAAGGTGCTTTGAAAGCAATGCTGAAGTGACACAAACCATTCAATGCTCCTTCTGTATGCAGAGCCCTGATTCTTTCCAGGAAGTCTTTTTGAAGTTGTATGGCAGTAGTGTCAAAGCAGTATGAAAATATCTCAGCATAATAAGTAATAATGCGGAAAAATAAATGAAAATAAAATTTTAGTTGAATAAGTGAAAGCTCATCTGAGAACATTAAATTTATAGAATGTTCCCAATTTTGTTTTTCAGAATTGGGAACAAATCAGCATAGTGTCCCCAATTCTGAAAAAAAAATTTGGGGACACTTTGTAAATTCAGTGCTCTTCACAAAAGAGCTTATATTTGTTCAAATAAGCATTATTAACATTCATAAAATAATATAAACATAATTTATATATTTCTAATTGACAAGAAATATTTATGGTGATTAAATTTCTTCTCAAATCATTGTTTTACTAACTGGGAACCGATTGAAAAATTCCTGAAATTGGGGACGTTTCGTCGCCTTATCTACGGAACAAATTCAGGATTGGTCCATTCTATTATATCACCGAGTTCGATTCCTGGCATGGACTTGGGTGTCATTTCATCCGTCCCTTCATAGGAGGCAATGCTCGTCCACCTATTAGATACCTCCATATAAAAGTGATCTGTACTTCTGCCCTAGTATAGCTAATGCCTATAAACAACTACTGTTTGCTATTAGAAAAATGAAAAACCATTAAAGATAGGTTTCTATCCCGTTAAAGAATCCATAGATATAAATATAAAAATAGATCACTCCCTTTGCCTTCACTGTGATAAAAATCATTGGGAGACAGAGTAGAGCTATGAGCTGTCATTCCTGCTGAATCATTCTGTTCATTCTCGCCAGTCAATGTCATTAATCTTTTTCTCCAGGGTTTAACCCTTTAATGCGTCAGTGTTCCCGCTCTGGGATCACCAAACTTTGACATTTTGACTGTTGCCAGTCACGAAGAATAGATTTGATTTCTATAAAAATAGTTGCGGGTGACATGGCTCCACGAGAATCTTTTACTAAAAAGTATTTCCGGTAAAAAAATTTGTCACGATTATTTTTAACAGCACTGACATCTGCTGAAAAATGGAAGAATACGAGAACATTCTGGAAAGATTGCCCAATGCTGAAAAAAGGGCAGCCGTTGCCATCGCTCGACTTAACTACCAGCAAGATGGCGGACGATCGAAACAGTCATCGCGCGCCACAGATCTAGAGACCCTTTTTTTGACGACAGCTGGCTGTGCGCGCACAGCCAGCTGCCCTTTTTTCAGCATTGGGAAAGGGTTAAGGGACAGTGCTGAACTAGTCATGGACATGTTCCTAGCAAAATATCTCCGGGACATTTAGTCCAAAATATCTTGTTACAGTATTTCGACTGTGACATCTAAGAATAGTATCAAATTTGTTGGGTGATTATAATTTATTCAATTTAACACATAGCACACTTCTCCATTTCATAGCTATTTTTAACCCAACTCCTGACTCCTCCGTAACACGTATACAAAAATGTCTGAATAGAGTATACATCAACTGAGTGACAGTCGACTACACATCCTTTCTGCAAACTTTTCCCTGTTGTCTTCCTATAGTATTCAACCCAGAAAAAGGGTATTAAAAACATCAGTTCTAAATATCTTGTAATTATTCCGAAACATAAAAATGCCTCTGGAAACCAGTTCTGTCAACTACCATCATCTAACAACTTGAATTTAATACCTTTTTCGAATGTTAAGAATCGGGTTTCTCCCATTGAAATACTTTATGTAACGAGAACCCAAAGTCAAAGTGGCCAAACGTCTCAAATTTCATGATTTTTTAAAACTTGTCCCTAAAGAAATCGGGGACAGATTTTTTAATTACTATAATTAATACTTTCCAATTAAAAAAAATTATATTTATTTCAGTTTACAAACGTTAACAAAGTTTTTGTTGAATAAATAGAAGCTTATTTGGGAAAAGCATTGAATTTATAAAATATCTCGAGATTTTGTTTCAATATTGAGGAAAGCAGGATTTTTTTCAGTTTGTCCCAGAATGTAAAACAGCAATTGGGGACATGGTTTTAATTAAAATTGATTTTTCTTCCCAAATTAAAAGCAAGCATAATTTCTTTATTTTCATGAATGTTAATAATGCTTTAGTTGAATAAATAGAAGTTGAATTGAGAAAAGCATTAAATTTATAAAATGTTCCAGTTTTTTTTATTTCAGAATTGGGGGATACCTCACTGCTCTTTGTTCGAAAGTGGGGTAACTCTTTGTTCTTATGTCCCATATGATGGAAGTTCAAGGGTGGAGGTAAGCCGGGGTTCTTGCTTTGGTCAGCAAATTCAAAAGTAAGGAACTTAAAGGTGGACAAGCAAAGGCGGCAGTTTTAAGTTTTCCTGACTTTGAAATTCTTCTGTGTCCCCAAAGTGCAAAACAGTAATTGGGGACAGTTCTCAAATTCTGAACTTTTTTCAGTTTGTGTCCAAAATCTTAACAATTGGGGACAAAATTTTAATTAACAGTTATTTCTTCCCAATTTAACAAGAAATCAAGCATGTTTCCTCCATTTTTTGAATGTTAATAATGCTCTATTTGAAGCTATTTGAATGAGGTGACCATACGTCCCCAATTTTCGAGGACAGTCGTCAATTTCTGTGTTTTCTTGCGATTTGCCCTCGAAAAGTGAAGAAGGAATTGAGGACAAATTTTAATTATTACGTTGTCTTTTAAATAGATTAGTGTTAATTATTTCTTTAATTATAAAATGTCCCCAATTTTGTTTCAGAATGCATTATAAAATGTTCCCAATTTTTGTTTCAGAGTTGGGGACAGAACGCTGATTTGTCCCCAATTCTTTCTTCAAAAATCCGATTACCTTAAGGTAAGGTAAGGTGACCAAACGTCCCCATTTTCCGGACGTTTTTCAAATTGTCCCCAGAATGTAAAAATGGAACTGGGGACAATTTTTAATTATTGCATTGTTTTTCAATGTCCCCAGTTTTGTTGTCAGAATCGGGGACATGTCCCCGTTTCTGACTACAAAAATCTGGTCACCTTAGGTAAGGTGACCAAATGTTAAGGTGACCAGATTTTTGTAGTCAGAATCGGGGGCATGTCCCCGATTTTTAAACAAAACTGGGGACATTTATAATTAATGCAATAATTAACAGTAATTTAATTGAAAAACAATGCAATAATTAAAAATTGTCCCCAGTTCTATTTTTACATTCTGGGGACAATTTGAAAAACGTCCTGAAAATGGGGACGTTTGGTCACCTTACCAAACGTCCCCATTATCCGGGGACAGTCCTCAATTTCAGGACGTTTTTAAAATTGTCCCCAAAATGTAAAACAGGAAATGGGGATAATTTTTAATTATTTGCATTTTTTAAATTAAATTCATAGTGTTAATTTTCCCATTAATTATAAATGTCCCCAGTTTTGTTTAAAAATCGGGGACATGCCCCCAATTCTGTTAAAAAGATTTGGTCACCTTACCTTAAGGTGACCATGTTTTCGTACGTAGAACTGAGGGCATGTCACCATTTTGAAAGAAAATTGGGGACATTTTATAATTAAGGAAATAGTTAATATTAATCTAATTAAAAATTGTTCTCAATTGCTACTTTAGATTTTGAAGACACATCGCGAAAAAAAAGAAATTCGGGACGTTGGTATGGTGACCTTATTGGTCCCCAATTTCTGTATGTTTTTGTGATTTGTCCTCAAAATTTAAAAAAGCAATTGAGGACAATTTGTAATTCGATTACTGTTAATTATTTAGTTAATTATGAAATGTCCCCATTTTTTCAATATTTGAGATATTTTATGAATAATGAAATAATTAACAGTAATCTAATTAAAATTCAGAAATTGGGGAGATACGGTAAGGTGATCAAATGTCCCCATTTTCTTCCGGGGACAGTCCCCAATTTCAGGACGTTTTCATATTGTCCCCAAAATGTAAAAGAGGAATTGGGCACAGTTTTTAATTGTTTGCATTGTTTTTTTAATTAAATTACTGTTAATTATTTTATTAATTATAATTGTCCCCAGTTTTGTTTCAGAATCGGGGACATGCGCCGATTCTAAATTTAAAAATCTGGTCACCTTGTTATACTAATGAATAGGTTTGTTTACATGGGAATGTAGAAAATCGCGACTAAAAGCAGAGTATAGGGTAAAAAGCACAATGCATCATGGGAAAGTAAGGTCATTAGTGCATTTACCCTTTACTGGACTGGTAATCTTTCTACACAGAATTTTTTTCAGTTCATAGGGGAAGTGGGGCAGAAAGCAGCGAAAGTTCCGGTTTTCACCCTGCATTTTTATGCATGCAAACTAAGGTGACCATATATTGAAACGTAGAACTGAGGACATGTCCTCAATTCTGAATTTGGGACATTTTATAATTCATGAAATAATCAACACTAATCTAATTAAAAAACAATGTAATAAAAAATTGTCCTCAATGGCTTCTTTACTTTTTGAGGACAAATCGCAAAAGAACACAGAAATTGGGGACGTTTGATCACCTAAATGTAAAGGGCCCATTGTTTCTAAGTCCACATTTTGACCTGAAGGCAAGATACGATTTCTATACCTTATGGGCAGACATAATTAAGATGCTTACGTCCATTTGTTATGGATATTGACTTACAGATATTCCTACAAAGGTCTATAGTATACCCTCTCAAAAGAAGTGTTCAAGTATAATTTCCTAATCCAATTCATATTTTATGTAAATTTTTAATATGCAAAATCAACATAGGAAGTTTTACTTTTATGAAAACTTTTTATGAGAGGGTGAATTTTTTTTTTTAAATCTGTTTTCTTCCCCCAGAAGAAGGAAGCCATTGCAATGACCGCACCTTCCAAAACTGACACTTTGATAGTAAGGAGAGTCATTATTTATCAAAATATTTTATTATATGTAATTTTTATAACAACTTTTAATAACAGTCTATATAAATTTAATATTAGTACAATAAAAACATTGGTAGGGGATGGTTGAAAGAACTGGTTTTGTCTTCCTCCTCTTGCTGTTCAAAGATAAAAAACTCAGAGATAAAATCAGGAGACCTAAGAAGAAAGAAATACTATCATATTAACTTTCCGTTAGGTGTCTGGTCTATGATCGTAGAAAATGTATCAAGTAATGGAGAAATTTCGTACTTCAATTTTGTCAATAACTAAATAGTTTTTGAAAAGGAAAAAAAAAATCATTGAAAGAAATATGAGAAAGCTATTAATAAAAATGACTCACTTTTATGGAGAACATTTAAATAAGAAGCTTGACTTATTCTTGAAATTTATATAGGACATTTGACTTACGCTATGACACCATTAGTCCATGCATCTAATGGAGAGTTAAGAATAGTGACAACATAACAAATGAGTAGGTAAAACAACAAGAAAATTTTCAAAATTAAAGATGAGATGAGATGAGATTGAAGTGCAAGATGAGATCCCGAGACTAGACATTTAAAAAAAAATTTATACTGTTTTTCATATTCATGTTTAGTATAATATTCACTACAATTTTTCTGGATTTCAATTTAAAAATATATTGAATATTTAACACTACTTTTTTAATTTCACTGAAGCACATTTCTGAAAGTTTGCTAGAGCATTATTGTAATATGTCTTACACAAAAGTAGTTTCTTTATCGTGAGAGGCGTTATAATTTATTTATTTATAAAACAAAAAATTAATATCCTTTTGAATATTTTTCTGCTGTTAACTTGACAATACTCTAAACAGCCTTCCATCAGTAGGATTGATAAAAATTGCTTTTGTTACTGTTGTAACAAAAATCTACTATCAGATCTTATCTCATACAGGCTTATTATAATACATATGTACCCAATCATTTTGCTTACATGAAAATTAATTTCTTAGAAACAATATAATGACTATTTAGTTTCTATCATGTCTTGCTTAATTAAACTGGCTGTAAATTCTTTTCTGAGTTTGAATTACTTAAAGGTACAATGAGCATATTCAGTTCAATTACAATTAATTTCTATAACATGCTTGAGTGCTTTTGGGGAAAAAAGTATTACTTTGATAGTGAGGATTGAAGGCTGAAATTTTGATAGTGAAGAAAGTGACTATCTATCAAAATATATTTTATTGTATGCAATTTATATAACTTTTCCCAATTCTGTATATAAATTTAATAACAGACATTAAAGATTAAAACACATTGAGTGGGAAAAAGAACATCTTAAAGACTCACATATATCATAATGCTATTTAATAATAAGCTTAAAAGTCCTTTCTTGTAACTACAATGCATTAGACCAAAATGTTTATTTTAATACAAGGGGGGTAAATTTAAAAATAGATTAAATACTTACTATACTATATGAAACTTGATACCGATAAAAATCCTTGTAGATTTTTTTTTTTTTTTTTTACCATGCATGAGACAAATGTTGAATGCTATAAAGAACTAGCAAGTTCATATTTAGAGGCAGTAAAGTAACATTACTAGCCTCTAAACTAAACCAGCTGGTTATGACTTCTTCCTGTATTTTGTTCAGAAATGGAGCTCCAAAATCAAACCAACACACCTGGAGAGAGAAGAAAAGAGAGAAACTTGTTTCTGGAATAATGACAACATAACAATTGAACAAGTAAAGCAACAAAAATGTTTTTAAAATCACATAAATATTTTATTCATAAAGTTATGTGTGAAAGCTAAATCATTCTTTAAGAGCCTGATAATTTAAAAATTGAGATATTTAAATATTATAGACAAAGTTTTTGATCAATAAAAAGCATTTTCTTTTTTTTTTTTCTTTACAATATTCTCTTTTTCCTGAAGAGATGATTCACTCAGCACTGATTGTGTGAGACATTAGATAAGACCTTGGGGTATGTAACAAGAAATTGGCGTGTAAGACTAGACCTCAGAATATTAAAACAAGACTTCAGGGTTATGAGATGAGACCTTGGTTAACAAGATAAAACTGCAAGTGATAAAACTAATGTGTGAGAAAAGATCTGGTGAGCAACACAAGATCTCGTGGTGAGAACCAAGACCACAGACAAGCCTTGGAGTGCAAGATAAAACCTTGGAAAGCAAGATGAGATTTTAAGATACAAGAGAAGATCTTGCAATGAGAGACAATACTTTGGATCACAAGATGAGACATGTGTAGAAGACCAAACACCGAGTGCAAGATAAATCGTGTGTGAAACATGACCATGATACAAAACAAGGCCATAAAATGCCCGATAACCCTTGGGATATAAGATAAGACTTTGAGATTCAAGATGAGACCTTAGCGTGTGACATAAATCGTGGTATATGAGACAAGACCACGAGATAAGATGAGATCTTAGGGAACAGCATGAGACTTTAAGTTTTGAGACAAGACTTCAATACAAGATTGAGAGAAAGACCACAATGTAGAGTACGAAGCGAGATCTCAAATTCTGAAACAAGACAGAAAGGCAACATAGAATGTGCGAAGAGACAAAACTTCAGGACATCAGACAAGACCTCCAAGTACAAGATGAGACCATTTACAAAACTAGACTTATTCTTGACTTAAAGTGAAAGAAGACCTTGGTATAAGAAAGACTAGTCTTGTATACAAGACAAAGTATAGGGATGTGAAACAAGACCATGAGTTTAGACGAGACCTTGGAATGCAAAATGAGACTTCACAGGGTCCAATACAAGACCTTAGACCTTAGTGTGCAAGATGAGACTGAGACTAGTTGGGGTTCATGACAAAACTTGGGAAGCAAGACTATACTGTGGTGTACAAGACAAGATGTCAAGTTACGAAAAAAGACCACGAGACCTAAAGGTTTGAAACACGACTAAAAGGCAAGATCTTGGAGTACAAGATATAACCTTAAGATATAAGGCAGGACTGGGATAGAAGATGAGACCTTCATGTGCAAGACCAGACTTTAAGATTAGACTTTAGTATGTAAGACAAGACTGATGAGCAAGACAAAATCTCCAGATGTGAAACAAGACCATGAGATGAGAAGAGACTTTGGGAAGCAAGATGAGGCTTGAAATATAAGATGAGATCTTGAGATGTCAGATGAGACTTTGGGATGTAAGACAAGAAAATGTGAGACAAAATCTGGAGATGTAAAACAAGACCACGAGATGAGATGACACCTTGAAAAGCAAGATGAGACATGACATCAGATCTTGATGCATAAGACCAGACTGTGATGTGCAAGGTAAGATCAAGTTATGAAATAATGCCACAAGATCTCCGTTTGAAACAAGGCCAAAAGCAAGATCTTTCAGTGCAAAAGGAGACCCAGATATACAAGACAAAAACCTTTGGGTGTGAAATGAGATTTTGGGAAGCAAGAAGAGACTTCTAGATCTTGTGCAAAACCAGATTTTAAGACTAGACCTTGGTAAACAAGAGCAGACCTTGGTGTGCAAAACAAGATCTGAAGCTGTGAGAGACTATATACCCACAAGCCTAGAAAGGAAAATAAAAGACAAGACTGACATGCAAGATGAGAAATTTGTGCGTGAGACCAGATTTCTAAGATTAGACCCAAGAATGTGAGACAAGACCATGGTGTATAAAACAAAACCACAAAATGAGACGATACCCTGGAATTAAAGATGAGACCTTAGGCTGCGACACGAGACATTGGAGTATTAGATGAAATCCTAAACACAAAACAAGACATCAGGATGCCAGACAAGACCTTTAGGTACAAGAAGAGACCATGTCGGGAACCCTCAGCAATTACCGACCAGGCCAGTCTGGGCCTGACAAAACCTCAGACCTTGGTGTACAAAACCTGAAAATCTTGTAATGAGCAAGATAAGACCGCAAGATCTCAAGGTTTGGAACATGACTAAAAGGCAAGATCTCAGAGCATGAGATGAGATTTCGGGATGCAAGAAGGGACTTCATATGAAGGATGAGATCTTGTGCTAGACTAGATTGTAGGCCCTTAGAATGTGAGACAAGAGCTTGGTAAGCAAGACCAGGCAATGGTGTGCAAGATAAAATCTCGGGATATGAAACAATACCGCAAGATATGACAAAATGATGGAAGACCTCAACCTTGGTATGTAAAACCAGGCTTTTGTACAGACCAGAGTATAGTTTACAAGATTAGATCTCAAGTAAGAAACAAGATCCCAAAATCTCAGGGTTTGAAAAAAGACCAAAAAGCAAGATGTTGGACGGTGAAATGAGACCTTCTCTCGTGCAAGACCAGATTAAGACTAGACCTAGAAAAGTCAGACCATACTTTGCCGTGCAAGATAAAATCTCAGGCTGCGAAACAAGACGAGATAAGACAAGACCTCAGACGTGCAACACAAGACTGAGATTTGATGTAGCATAAGACAAAACTTGGTAAGCAAGACCAGACTGTGATGTACAAATCCATATCACAAGCTAGAACAAGACTAAGATGCAAGATAAAAACTCGAGATACAAGTCAAGAACTTAGGGTGTGAGACAAGACTGAGATGCAAAACAAGACCTTATGTGCAAGATCAGACTTGCTTCTCAATGTAAGATTAGACCCCTGTGATGCAGATCACATATTTAATTTTATTAATTATTTTATTTGGCTTTCTTTAATGTAATCTATCCAAAATCAAGAATTCTAAATCACTTCTGTTTTCATTTTTCTGCCATTTCGGCTTTTAAATCTGTTTTTTCGCTTTCCCGCATGCATTATTCTTATTTGTTTGTTTCTCGAAATGAGACCCGGTGGCGGCGTTATGAGCTAAAAATAGATTATATGACGTCCGTTTGCAAAATCAACGTACTTTCTGCTTCCCTTCTTGGCATCCTGCTGACGTAGGTTATTTTTTGTTGCCCTGCGACATCTTTAAAATTATTTGCTCGCAATTACGTCATTTTAATTTTATTGGATTAACTGTTAGGATTGCTCTGGAATTGGCGTTATTAATCTCAGCCAGGTGTTTGTTCTCACCAATGTGTAATTCTGTGCCGGCATAATTTTTAAGTCATTCCACCTTAATTTCACCGTCTAAATAGGATGTATTTTTTATTTCACTGGGCCACCACCATCCATTGTATATTGGAAGTTTATATTTCAATAGTATCTTTTTAATAAAATAGTTTTAAGTATTTAACATCTTTTTATTTTATTGCAACTAAGTGTATCGAACCTGGATTTTCATGTGTCACAACGCAACTTAATAATTTAAAATATACCATAAGCAAATAACTTCTTTATAACCCCCAGAAGGCAAGATAAGACAAAATCTCAAAATAAGTGACTTTTTACTAGAACTTTCTACACCAACTAGATTTTAGAACGACGAACCGAGGAAACAAGCAAAATGTTCTGTAGCAATATTTTTACAAAATTCCCGTTATTTCCCGATGGATAAAATACCCTGATTTCCATGATCTGTCGCCACTCTGTTGGACCCAGGGATGTTTTTTTTGAGTCTCGCACCAGGCTAGCAATAGCATATTTTCTAGGTTGCCTTACACTGCGATGGCTGGACCAGAGATTTTTTTTGGGTTTTCCACAGGACCAGCGATAGCATTTTTTAAAATTTGAATCTCTCGTACAGGACCAGAAATAGCATTTTTCTAGGTTGCCCCTCCACAGCGATGCACCTCTTCAGGTCTCATACAGGACCAGCAATAGCATATTTTCTACGTTGCCCGACACAGCGATGGCCGGAACCTGGGATGTTTTTTACAGGTTTCGTACAAGACCAGCGACAGCATTTTTTCTAGAAAGCCCCCACAGCAATGCCCGGACTTTTATTTGGGTCTTGTACAGGATCAGCAATAGCATATTTTCTAGGTTTCCCTCACAGCCATGATCAGACATGGAGGGGGTCCTCGCACAGGAGCAGTGATAGCATTTTTTAAAATTTGGACCCCACAGCGATGCCTGGACTCAAGGATGTTTTTTTAAGATCTTATACAGGACCAGCAACAGCATTTTTTCTAAATTGCCCCTTCACAGCGATGGCCGGACTCAGGAATGTACTTTTTCAGGTCTCGTACAGGACCAGGGAAAGCATATTTTCTAGGTTGCCTTTCACAGCAATGTCTTTTTTTGGGTTTTGTACAGGACTAGCGATAGCATTTTTTCTAGGTTACCCCTCCACAGTGATGTCTTTTTTTCTGGGTCTTGTACAGGATCAGCAATAGGATTTTTTCTAAGTTGCCCCCACAGCAATGGGCAGAACCAAGGACATTTCTTTGATGTCTCGCACAGGACCAAGGATAGCATATTTTCTAAGTTGCTCCCCACAGCAATGTTTTTTTTTTCAGGTCTCATATAAGACCAGCAACAGCATTTTTTCTAGGTTGCTTCCCCCACAGCGATGGCCATACCCAGGAGTATTTTTTTTTTTTTAGTCTCATACAAGACTAGCAACAGCATTTTTTTCAGGTTGTCTCCCCAACAGCGATGGCTGGACCAGGGGATGTTTTCTTTGGGTCTCATACAGGACAAGCAATAACATTTTTTCTAGTTTGCCCCTACAGTGATGGCTTTTTTTTCAGGTCTTGTACAAAGCAAATGGCAGCATTTTTACTAGGTTGCCCCCACAGGGAATTTTTTTGCCCTTGGACAAGACCAGTGATAGCCTTTTTTCTAGATTCCTCCCTCCACAGCGATGGCTGGACCCAGGGACTTTTTTTTTTTTGGTTCTTTTACTGGACCCGCAATAGCAAAATTCCTAAGTTTTCCCACACAGTAATTTTTTTTTTCTGGGTATCGCACAGGACCAGAGGTAGCATTTTTGAAAATTTGTACCCCTCAGTGATGTTTTTTTTTTTTTTTCGGTCTCATACAGGATCAGCAATAGAATTTTTTTCTAAGTTGGCCCTCCACGGCTATGGCCGGAATAAGAAATGTACTTTTTTAGGTCTTGTGTAGGACCAGGAATAGCATATTTTCTAGGTTGCCTTCTACAGGGATGGCTGAACCCAGGGATGTCTTTTTTTGGGTCTTGTACAGGACTAGTGATAGCATTTTTATAGGTTGCCCCTCCACAGCGATGGCTGGACCCAGAGATGTTTTTTTTTTTTTTTTTGAGTCTCACACAGTACCAGCAATAGCTTTCTTTTTATTTTGACCCCACAGTGAAGTTTTCTTTTGAGTCTCATACAGGACCAGAAATAGCATTTTTCTAGGTTGCTCCTTTTCTGGTCTCATACACGAACAGGTATAGCATATTTTCTAGGTTGGCACGCAGCAATGGCCGGACCCAGGGATGTTTTTTTTCAGGCCTCATAGAAGACTGCCGATGCCATTTTGCCTAGGTTTCACTCCTGAGAGCGATGGCCGGACCCAGGGATGTACTTTTTCAGGTCTTGTATGGGTCCAGGGATAGCATTTTTTAAAAGCTGCTTCTCTACATGAATGGCTGGATAATGGGATGTATTTTTTCAGGTCTCTTACGGGACCAAGCATATTTTCAACGGGGATAGCATATTTTCAAGGTTGCCCCCCCCCCCACAGCGATGGCTGGACTTGAGAGGGGGGGGGCTCATACAGAATTAGCAATAGCATTTTTTCTAGGTTGCCCCCACAGGGGTGGCTGGACCCAGGGATTTTTTTCCTTCAGGTCTCGTACAAGACCAGTGGCAGCATTTTTCTAGGTTGCCCCTCTCACCACGATGGCCAGACCCAGGCAGGGATATCTTTTTTGTGGGTCTCGTACAGGACTAGCGATAGCATTTTTTTCTAGGTTGCCCCTATTGCGACGGGCAGACCCAGGCATGTTTTTTTTTTTTTTTTTTAAATCTTTTTCAGGACCAGTGATAACATTTTTTAAAATTTGGATCCCCCAGGGATGCACCTTTTCAAGTCTCATATAGGACCAGAGATTGCATATTTTCTAGCTTGCCTTCCACATTGACGGCTGATCTCAGGAATGTCTTTTTTTGGGTCTTGTACAGGATTAGCGGTAGCATTTTTTCTAGGTTGCCCCCACAGGGATGGCCGGACCCATGGATTTTTTTTTTGGGTCTTATACAGGACCAGCAATAGCATATTTTCTTGGTTGTCCCTCATAGTGATGGCTGGAGCCAAGGATTTTTTACCCTCCGCTAAAGAGGGTAATAGTTTTGGGCAGACAAAAAAAGTCGTGGATGATAATTGATAGTAAATAAAATCTTACAGATCTCACGGAAATTTGAAACACACCAAGATCCGACACATGATTGGAATAATGGATACTTGAAAAATTTCAAAGTAACTTTCAAAGAGTCTATTGTGGTCAGTTTTTCCATGCCGTCTGTACGTACGTACGTATGTTCGTACGTACAGACGGACCCATACAGATTGATCTGACTCCAAGCATAACTGAAACTGATGCTTGAAAGACACCCAATCACTCCCCGCCCCCCCCTCCCAGGGGACACACGCACACGAGGGGGGGGAGGGGGTTTGCTTTGCCTGAAGCGGAAGCCTGACGTTGTGCATCTTTTTTCTTTTTATCGTTCTCAGTATTATTTGTAGAATCACCAATCTGCCATAAAGAGGAAAAAAAAAGGAAGGTAAGAGAGGTCCAAAGTTGAACAGAGGTTATTTTGATGGGGCCTCGAGAGTCTCATTATCACACGGGCGTGTGGGCCAGTGAGCCCCTGAAAAATAAAGGCCTCGCAAATCTCTCCATTTATTGTATATTAAATTTATATATGCTGCAATAATAATTTTTATTAAGCTAAATTTCCTTTATCTATATCATAATTGTGTAACAATAAAAAGGCTTCGAGACTTATTTTCTGTTCTTCTTTCTAACACAATGATAATGGTTTCTAAGACTAGATCAATAAAATAGAAATTAAAGGCGTTATTGAAAATTTATGGCCATATGTACTTATCACAAAATATCCATTAGTTAGCATTTTTTTTAAATACTATGATGAAGAAAAGAAAATTTTCTGGCAGGTGGAACTCAGTGCACACATACGCTAATAATACAAATGGATTAAAAAAATATTAAAATCAATTTTAAATGCACATTCTTGTTCTAAATGAGTATAAATACATGGGTAATTTTTAATTTAATTTTAGAATTATTTTGAAATGTTTTATTTTTATGCTGGGAAAATAGAAAACAATCACAAATAAGTTAAAATGTCTGTAATAGTATAGGGGCCCAAAACAACCTTTTTTTTTGCCCCGGGGCCCCTTCTATGTCTGATCAGGGTCTGCATATTTTTGACTGCTATTGCGTGTTTGCAACATAAATCAACATAAAAATGAGTATTTTTTGCTTTCGAAAAGGAATTTTACATATCTGTAAATTGTATGCTTTTGTAACATCATTAATTTTCTTTGATCTTTTTTTTTTTATTGCACCCATAAATACAGTGTAGTGTCCACTTGCCAGGATGATTGCCAATCATTCAGTGTCCAGTATTCCGTGAACTTCCTTTTAGGCGATATCCTTTCAAATCTGACATGATATATAGTCAGTCCTCGCAATTAGCGATCCTCCCCCCCCATCCTCTCACTCACCATCTACGGAAAACTACGAAGCGTGAGAAAAACTTACGGTTTTCTCACAGGAATTTTCTTGAAAGCATCGAGACCGCTTCTGGAAGAGTCACCGACATTTTTAATTTTCTCTTTGCCTCCTCCTTATGATCGATGCATTGAACAACAATTTTATTTATGCTTAATTTTACTAAGTTTATTTATATTAAGGTTTGGTCATTTTTCGACGTTACAGTGCACTTTTTTGAGTTTGGGCACTCTTTATTAACCTTGTGTCCTGGTGGTGTGTTCAACTTCCACAAGAGTAATGACAGTTCTGCAGTATTGTAGCTTTTCAAATATGATTATGTTGATTATGTTCTACAACTCGGAATGTTTTTTGTCTCAAAGAAGTGTAAAAACTGATTAGTACATTTTTCGTGGAACCTGAAACTGAAAAAAAGAAAGTAAATATGTAGAAATTGTACACATTTTTTTTTTTTTTTTTTTTTTTTTTACGAGTTGATAACCTTATCTTTTTTGAGTTTGTTGAAAAGGGACAAAAGGTATAAGCATATGCATCCAAGATATTATTTCAGGGGCTAAAAATATTGCTGACCTCGGTTACAGTGTTCTTCGTTTGTAGTGACAGTTTTCAGATTCGGTCCTAAGGTAGAGCGAACGGTGCGACCGCACCGGGCGCCATCTACCAAGGCTGTTCAGAATAATATAGCACTGTGGATGTCGGAAATGGTTTCATTTACCTGTTAATAATTGTATATAATAAATCTTTTAGTCAATGTACAGTAGTAATCAATCATGTTAATAGTGAATTTTAGTGAACTTTCTGTGAAAAAATAAATTATTAACAGGTACTCGAGGACGACTTATCAAACCCTACATTGTTACGTGATTCATAACCGTCTTATTTACCTTTACCACTCTTTAACTTTTTGCCAATGAGTTTCAGAGCACCATGCATATTTGACAGTCCGTATATTATTGAAGTTGAAAGCCTCATTTTAACTCCTGAAAGCTTTTTAGCTAAATGTGTGGCGTAGCTAGGTGCAAGAGCTGATCTAGGGTACGTGGAGCCTCCCTGCAAACGTAAAGAAGCCCCGTGTTATGCTCCAGATTAAGTTTTCCTTAGTTTTTTAGTTCGAATATGGCGCTCCGATGCCTTGCCACCGTGTCGGGCCGTCCCTGGCTACGGGGGAGCAAGGAAGGTCAACTGTACCCGGGCGCAGCATCGGCCAAGGGGCGCTAAATGGTATATGAAAGCTACCTAGTGGCATTTATAAAAAATAGGAGGGGGCGCAAAATCTTCAGTTGTCAGGTGGAAACGAGATTTAGTCATTTGCTGTGGGACAGAGAAACTGTTCTCTCAGCTTGTTTCCATCCCAGATTCAAACTATTCTGGATTGAGGAGGAGAGGAAGACCGAAGCCAAAAAAATGGATGGAGGAATACCTCCAGAATATGTTTCCGACAACTTCAGATATCAGTATCGAGGATCAGCCCATGGATGATGACTTTTCTGGTTTTTTTAATTTCTCTTTCGCATGCACTCGAAATAGTTACGAGGAAGAACTTACAAGGTTCTTGTCAGAGCCAATTAAACCCCTATCTTCGCTTTCAGCGTACACGTATATGAAAGAAGCCTTCAAAAAAACTAACACTGGCGTGCCGTCCAGTGCATCTGCACATAGATTGTTTTCGATTGCATCGGACGCATTTTCTCTTCGACGATCATGTTTGGCGGATAACAGTTTTGAGATCCAGCTCTTGTTAAAATTTAATAAACATGTTTTTGAATAAATTTATGTGGTTTTTATTTTATACTAGAGGCATGGCAGTCTTCCATGAATATGTTGAAATTCTGCTTTCTTTCGTTAAAATTTTAAAGTGTCTATTATATTTAAATTATTAGGTTTTTTGTGTAATAATTTTCAGAATTTAATACGAAAATATGAGAATTTCTATTAATAATTAATAGTTTGTAAAATCCTTAGAGACTTATCTCTCTCTTAGCCTTAAAATAACAATATAATTCTATAAAATTCTTTTATACCTAACACAAAGAAAAAGTTGTGTTGATGATATAACTTTTAAAATTTCTTTAACATATATAGAGGATTTTTTTAATGCAATGTTTTAAATAGATATATCATGAATTTAATTAGTAATTGTTTTCATTATTTTATAATATGCATATCATATGTGATGTTTTCAATTAAAACAATTATACAATATTACATGGTTCACACGGGTCATTCGTCATAAATCACTAATTTGGTAAGTCATGAAAAAAGGCCTTTATACTCATTAATTTTGATTTGTGCTCAAGAAACTAGAATGTTTGTACAACATGAAAGGGGTCTCAAAACGGGCCTTTTTTTCCCGTTCAGACATCCATTTTATTATTATATTTTTAAAAACTTTTTTAGTTCTCATGATTTTTCTCATGCTTTCAGAGCTCACTTTCCCAATTTATTTTTATCATAGAGGTATTAAAACTTAATTAGTTTCAGCAATACTTCAATAATTAGCAGTAGTTGCCAGTAGCGTATATATAGGCTTCCATTTCGGGGGGAGGGGGACGATTCGGTATTTTAAACTTTATTGTTCTAAAGTTAAAAGAAATGTTTCAAAATAGCTCCTTTTTAATAATTGCTTTACATTTTCGGAGGGGGCCCACCTCCCCTTGCTCAAATACTCGCCTGGTAGTTGTTTATTAGAGCAATAGTTTTTTCTAATTAAAGGCGAAAAGGTGCCCGGGG
>JAWZYV010016802.1:0-20158 GCA_038373885.1 Cheiracanthium punctorium | reverse complement strand
CAAAAAGAGTTTTTTTTACATTAATCATCGAGAAGGAGGAATTATTTCCAAGGGGGGGATTAAAATCTACTGGCTTTTTGCTGATAAAAAGTGCGTCGAGTATATTCTCTCTCCCTCTTGTGGTTATGTTACCTTGTGGGATAAGGCGAATGGTGAGGGAGGTGGAGAGATGTACTTTTTATTATTTAGTCCCTAGTTAGCTCGACCTTAGACTTCATAAATTAAGGCTTATATAACGTATATCGTCCATGTCTGTATTTCGAGCTTCTGTGCATCCGCGAGGGGTTACGTGGTGACATATATCGCGAGGGCTAGTCTTTTACGGCTTTTAAATAGAATCATGGGATCGGTTGATGTCCCGGCTGGGACAAAAGAAGTCTAATCCGTTCTGTTACGAACAGCGCGCGGAGCGCGAGGGGGCGAGATCTGGGGGGTAGCTTGTGTTATACAAATATGATGAGCAGTGCCCTATCCGATGGCGCAGGGCTAGACTTGGTAGATGATCGGCTAAAGAGTGGGACGGGGTCCAGTGTTTTCTCTCTTCTCTATACTTCTCGTCTTCTAATTTTAATTTCAGTGAGCTGGCTTCGTCCCCTTACTAACGGTCCCGGGAGTTTTTGGTTGGTTTTGCCCTCAGTTATATGTAAGACTCTGAGTACGGGGCGTTGGTAATCTCCTTAGAGGAAGTCTCTCCAACGCAAGGCATACTACTCCGCCGGCCCGCCAAGCCTTGGTAGATTATACCTTGTGTGAGACTTTGCACATAACAACACAGAAACAATCGGGAACGAACAGGTTTGTTTTTTTGTCTCACACGTACTGGCTGATGTCGCTTGCCATATGTAATTTTACATTGAGTCGTTAGTTGTCGTGAAAATAAACCTTTGCTATGCGCGTAACATGGTTGAGCACGCTAGCCATGGCTGACTCGGGTGCAAATGCTCATGGAGGTTAGGGGGGGGGGGGGGGGGGGGGGGGGGGGGGGTGAGTGGACCGTATAGGAGATTCCTCCCACCTGCAATCTAAAACAGGGATGTTTTCCTGTTCTTGTCCTCCTATAGTACTTGAGGTGTATACTTAAGGTATTTCTTCTGAGACAACGCAATTCTGGCGTGGTGGTAAATCACTTACAGAGTTCCCATGCTTCAATATTTTCCTTTTTCAGAAAGCGAAGGCCCTACGCTCGTGCAAACTTCCCCCTAGGGAAAATTTAAATTTTTTAAAGTGCTTTGCAATGATAGAATTCAGAAAATTATTTGGGTAGGAGGTGAGCTAGTTTTAGCGAGAGGATATAATCTTATTTGATTCAAAGACAATGCACAAACCAGGGAGGGGGGGGGGGGCGAGCAAACGTTTTACGGCCTGAAAGGTGGGGCAAACTTTTTTATTGGGGGGGGCTAAATTTAGTTTTGTAAATAATTATCCTTGCGCGCGCAAGTACGAATCGTAAACTAATGCAAATTGTTACTGAACTCGCGAAGAAATGTTAGCCACGAGGCAGATGAGGGGGGGCGCCAGTTTAGTTTTCAGAAAATGTCCCGGCATTAACGGAGAAGGAGGTTAATCTGAATACATTAGTTCAGGGGGTGGGCTCATTTGGGGGGGGGATGGGGTGGGGGGCGGGGGGTGAGGAGATGTGATAGGGGGTTCTGCGAGAATACGAATAAAATAGCATAAAGATAAAGCTCGACGGATAGCGAGTCAAATGATAAAAGGAATGTGTGTTTTTCGCTCGCACATGTGGACTAGGGGGTGCGTGTTATGGGCGGCTAGTTGTACGCATGGAGGGGGAGGTTGTAAGAAGGGGGGAGGAGATGAATACCGCTCGAGTGGTTGTCATGAGAAGGGGGGTGGTGGAAGGGAAGTAATGGTATTGGTCAAAATGATTTATCATGTAAGGCGCAGAAATTTCTAAACAGTATAACATCGCTAGGAGATGAGTAATAGGCTATTGACTGTGGGCAAGAAATTAAATAATGTTCTTATTAACTGAACTCGCGTACGCTGATTTCGTTGATTCAAAATTGTAGATGGTGAGCATCCCTATTGCATCGGGTGTAATGTCGAAGAATACAAAAATAAGGCGTGCCGTACCGCTAGGTACGGCAGCAGAAGTTAAAAGGAGGGCACCTTAGGGGGGGGGGGGGGAGGGTACAGGAGTCAAAGGGGGGGGGGGGGGGGGGGGGGGGGGGCTATAAGCTTAAATCAAGCTTGACATTTCTTTGAATTTGACGCATTAATGCAAGCTTGACAGTTCAACTCATTCTAAGCTGGCAGCAAGCTTGCAGGAGTCAAGTTGAATTGTCAAGCTTAAATACAGCTTGATTTAAGCTTGCAATATGTACCGCTGATTGTCTTTTTAAGGAGCGTGATGGCACCATCTGTGAAAGAGAATGGACATTAATTGTCTAGCGTCCTCAAATTTGCTGAAAGTTCGTAAAAGATGTGTTTTATTTTATTACCAGTGCCATATTACCGGCAGGGCAAACGGGGCAACTGCCCAGGGCCTACAGATTTTAGGGCCCAAAAATCTTACATCTTACACTTTTGTAGTTTTAAAATAAAATTACAAAGGATAAAAAAAATTCAGAAGTTAAATAATTTTTTTAATTATAAAGTATGAACAATGAAAATAATTCAAATTTACATTAGTATAAATTAATTTAAACTTATTTTTAATTCTTCGAAATGCTCTATATCGATATAGCATACCAATATGTAGGAAAATTTTAAATAACCACACTCATGAATTTCCCAATCACCCCATTCAAGCACAAATCATGAATTATGATGCACATTCCAAACAGTATTTAAAATGCTGAAGTATAGTTGGAAATGCTTGTAAACGTTTTAAGGGAGGTGATTTAATTTATAGATTTAGAATCCAAAGATGTGTTTTTATGGAGCAAGGAAAAAAATACAGCACAACAAAAATAATAACACTTTTCAACTTAATGAATAAGAAGAAAACTAGGGAAGAAGCTAAACTATGATATGCTTTTAAAACATACAAATCAAGTGCGTATTTAAAATCTGTGTTTCAGATTTTAAATACGCACTGTGTTCTTAAGTGTTTCAGATTTTAACTTTAAAAAAAAATAAACAGCCAACTAGGAAAAATTCAAGCTTGTAATAGTCCTGTATTTACTTTGAAAAAATAACTACATTTACATTTTAGCAGTTTTTTGCTACGGCCAGGAAAATAAGGCTAAATAGAAATTAAAAGGAACATTCAGAAAAAAAATAAGATTTTCGCCTTTTCGGGGAACTTTTTGACTGACTGATTGACTTTGGAATTTTGCCCCAAAAACTGATGTATGGTGTAGATGTTACAAAATCCCCAAATATAAATTTCAACATTGTACCTCATAGTTTTAAATAGTGAATTCCTACATCACAGTTTCGTACAGGGGCCAGGAAAAAATGATCAAAAAGGTCTAGCTGTCAGTCAGAATGTTTTACGAATTTTTATAACATACAACAAGTGTACAAAGAGATGTAAGCAAAAATTCAGTAATTTAGATGTAGTCTAAAAATCTGGCATTACCGAATTCTCTTTTGCGATCCACATATATTTCTTTGTACGTCCGTATACAAGGATAGTAACAAATATTAAGTAGATTTCTATAAATTGTTTACGACACACACACACCGTACTCGTTGCCCCTAGAAAGTGATAACATGCTTTAATTCTTTATCTATTAAAGATAATTAGGCAGTGTGAATTGAATAAATGTTTAAAATAAGGTTTAAAAAAAAAAAGACTATGTTAAGAGAAAATTCCTCTTGTTAATTTTCACAGAGTTACACTTTTTAAAATTTCTTAGAACTACCTTACAAAAAAATTCCTAGAAAATAAAATGTACCCCATGCACAAATAAGGTGATGTACAAAATTTCAGCCTCTCATCATATAACGTCTTAAGGGATATCTATAAACAAAGGTGACTGGGGTCTATACTTGAATTTGAATGTAAAATATTCTTTCATAATATCTGTATGACCCTTAAAATGTGATTGTGATTTTTTTCCTTTCAAGAGCTACTGAAAATTAAGTCAGTACTCATTATCTTCATACCTTTGACACTTTTCAGGATATAATTCTCAAATTTTGTACATCACCTCATCAGAATATGGCACACATTTTACCGATTGGGGATATTTTTGTATGCAGGTTATATACAAAAAGTGTAACTTTTTGGAAATTAATGAAAGAAATTTTTCAATGAGAAAACATGTAATTGCTCCAGGGCTAGCGGCAATTTCTAGCAAAAAAAGGTGCCGGAGCCTTAATATTCTTATGTTAATACTCAGTAGTGAACTGCAAACCCCTGCAATATGGGGTTGGTAGCACATTTAATTAAAATAACGATAATTTAAAGATTTTCCCATATAATAATTATTTCACAGAACAGTGATATAAAATTAAATAGTCGGAAATTAGCAGGAAGAAATATAAACATTATACAGAAAACACCCAAATTCTGGTGGTCTCAGGACTCTCAAATCTGGTCGAGATGAAGCGAATATGATTTGTCGTGTCTGCTAAAATCAGTTTGTGCTTGAAAAGGGGAAAATTTATGAATTAATGTATACTAGTGTTGGGCTTCAGAGCAAAGTATTCATGAGCTTTGCTGGGTTTTACCCAATATGTAAAAATTCACCCAGAAAAAAGAAATACAGGGTCAGAATTCCAGCTTTTGATTTCTGTTCTCATTCTGACTTGAAACAAAATTCAAAAATGTAATTGTAGAATTGTTTAGTACAGTTTTATGAGCTAACATTGCGAAACAAGTTTTCCATCTTATAATAAAAAGGCAGAAGCTTTATGGAATTATAAATTTACATTTTGCACTCATGTTTACTGTCAATTTAAATAATTATGCAACTAAGTAAAGATTACATTAATTGGTCTACGTCTTTAATTTAGTTGATTTATTGGATTATTTTTTTAATTCATATTCATACGTATTAGATTAATTACATGTACAAATATGTTATGCGATGCATATGTTATACTTTTTTTATTAATGGGATAACTGGTCTTATTTTACAGGCATTTACATATTTAAAAGAACACTATGATAAATAATAACAAGCAGTACATTTATTTTTTATAAAAGAAAAAAGAATTTGAATATATCGTAATAGGAATTTAAATAAACACTTCTTTAATATAAATATTCATGGAATTTGATGTTTTCTAGGGCATACAGAATATCCGATGAATTATAATTCAAAAACAAAAATTTTTCTTGCATAAATCTCACAATGTAAGAAAATTTCGCATGCACAACAGTGATATTTGTAAACAAACAGTAGTCCGAATAACCTGCCGAATCTTAAAACAAACGTTGTGTTCATTCCCGTACATAATGTTGTCTTTCCGAACGCAGTACCAGCGGAAAAAGTTGCTTGAAATATCATTAAAATATTATATGTTAAGCTTTTTAAAATATTAAACGCCACCTGAGACACAAAAGTCGAAGGTCTGATTAACAAATTCCATCCATTACAATCATCCATAAAATTAAATTTAATACTTTTTTTGAATGTTGAAAATCGGGTTTTTCCCATTGAAATACATTACGAGAACCCAAGCTGTCACGCAAGACGGCGACCGATCGCAGAGAGGAGGGGTCCGTCGAAATGCTCTATACTGCACAGAAATGTCTATGAGAACATCTACAGAAAAAATACACCCACTTTCTGTGGAAGAGAGATTTCTGATAGGGCTTCCGGGTGCACCAAGTATTTGAATTTTCGTCTTGCAATTAAAAAAATTGCCTGTTTCATATGTGTTGGTAATTATTTGGGAGCTAAACTGATTTTTTCACTAACTGAGATGTATAGAAAACTAGAACAATCGAGACTCGAACTATCCAGACTCTATTGTGAATATGATTAAATACAATTATTTTAGGACTTAACGCTTAATGTTTAACATTTCTTTTTAACATTATAGAGTTAATTTTTCAGAGATTTAAACTCAAAAACTGTTAGATGAAAATTTGTATTTTGAGATGGTGGTTTTTCAAATATTAAGTGAAGGCATCACTGCGTCATTTTCGAAACTTGGGCTCAGTTTTAATACGGGGATGTCCTTGCCAACTGCACTTAAGGAAAACCTGCACATGGGCTATCTGTCATGGAAGGAGCAGGTTACCTTGGGCAGAGGACTTTTTAAAGGGTTCTAACGCGTTTTCACGTAACATGTAGAGAAAACTGGCCAAGACTAAAAACCGTTAGATTGACACCCGCGCGGCAGATCAGAACTATTGACCTTCACATTTTAGCCATCTACCATTTTCAGTACTGGACATGGCGGGGACCCACCCCTAAGCCAAAAATTGCTATATACATCAATGCTAGACAAAATACATTTTTTCGCTTCAGTTTTTCTGGGAAAAGTAGTCTATTTAAATATTAAACAATGTTATCAAAATTGCATATAATTTAAATAATTAATTATTAGTATACTTAAATTGAGGTATTACTAATTAGGCCAAATTAATAGTTTAAGATTTTGTACTTTTCAGCTGCGACTAAATATCTATGACGATGTTCATTTCACATATTAATGCTCCATTTTCCAGTCAAGACTCTTTTTCCTTCAAACGCCAAATAGTCTAATTTTTTATATGCATGTATACAGGGTGTCCATGATACAAAGAAGCATTTTTCTGCGTTGCAACGTTTGGTTGGAAATGAAAAATTTAGATAGGCTGGATCCCTATCGTGCTGAAACTATTTCGCAAATAATGTGCGTAATTACCTCATTGTCATCTTTGACCTCCGATGGATTGGACAAACGGAACTATACTCTTGGCCAGTAGGTTCATTAGATTAATCAAGTATCGAGTTTTGCTTTTGGGGACATCTCAAAGCACTCGTTTACAAGACAGTTGATGAGGGCCTCATTACAAAACTTTAGTAACCGCTGCAACCGTTCGTGGAACACCTGGCATCTTCGAAAGGGTACGCCAATCACTTGCTAGACGCTACCAGCAAATTTGAGTATTTACAATAGAGCTTTTTCATTTATTTTGCTTTTGCTATATTTCCACCTACACTTTTTATTTCTAACCTCACACTGCTAATCTGCTATACAAAAAATGCTTCTTTATATGCATTTTATTTATTCTTAAAGTTTGGCCTATGAATTCAGTAACACCATGTATATGTGTATATGTTGGGTGCACCCTCCTGGAAATGATCCTGCCGGCACCCTTGAATTCAATCGTCCTTCAGTGAGTATGGACGTACTCCAAAATCTGTACTATTCCCGGAGTTAACCGAAAAAAATCTGATGTGGACACCACATGATTTCCTAGAACGTCTATAAAATCAAAAATATTTTCCGCGCACTTCATCTAAACGTATTTTGTTTGGAAAAGATAAAATACTGCAATAATACTATGGTTTAGCTAATTCTAGCCAAACATTTGAGATATCGCCAAGCTGGGCTGTATTTGAAAGATTTGCTTTTGGCACTTAATTGGGGTATATTTTTCCAAAAGCCAACAAACTTGAGATAGTTCGCGAGATTTTGGGCAATAGCAGAAATAGCGATTCAGCACAGACTTTCAATTAACTCAATATATCCATACACTTTAATGTATTTAAACCCATTTGGCTGACCCTGTAAGTAAATTACCCAGTCGATTGCAATCAAAAAAGAGATGCCCAGTTAGATGTTACAATAGTTCTAAATACAAAATTTCAACATTCTACGGTTAAAAGTTTTAGAGTTATGCGAAATACAAAATTAATTTCGGCAAAACTCACCGAGGTCGATGAAAAATAGTAGGATTTTGGGCATTGATCAAACAATGACTGACTACAGTACGTAATATATTGACGATTTCCATAGAAATTAATGTATTGAAATTCTTTTCGGTGGTCCTGTAAATAAACTCTCAAGTAGATTGGAACCGAAAATCGAAATGCACAACTAGATGTAACAACAATCTTGGATGAGATCCAAGAAAATGACATCTCTATAATTTGTTGATGATATGAAATTTCAGCAATCTACGACCAATAATTTTTGAGATATGAGGATTAAATACATACAAATATACACCAAAATTCGCCAATCTTGGCGACTTTTGGCGATTTCGCGCATGCGTGTTTAAACTTTTATCTGTTTCCCGTTTTTTCTTTTAAATATATATCTCCATTTGTTATTTTTAAATACAGAAGAATTTCTTAAATTTGGAATTCCAATTTACGAAATTAGACCTCAAAATAACAATAAATCAGTATTCGAAAGCAAATGTTTTAGATTTTATTAAAAATGTTTAAAAGAATAGCATCTTTCTAATGAGCAGTTTCTCAGTAAATGGATTTTATTTTTAATACATTTTTCTATTTAAAAAAAAATGTAAGTCTTTTTTTTTTAACTTAACCTGATTACAACGATTTTTTTTTATAATACTGCAGGATTTTTTATAATCTGGAAATTTGTGTTATGCAGAATCGGTAACTCCCGTCGATTTTGAATTTGAAAAATTCTACTGCATTTATTTAAGGGACTTTTTTAGTTAGCACATATTATACTAATTTTAGGATGCTTTAAAAAAAAAAAAAAAAAAAAAAAAAAAAAAAAAAAAACTGGGTGTCAATGATTCCCACAAATTAGAGGCTTTAAAATACTAAGTTAATTGAGCTGTTTTGATAGATTTAAAAGGCAGCCACATTTTCGATAAATTTAAGTACTACATGCTGTCTTTCACCAAATAAGTAATTAACAGAATATTGATATCTGCTTTTGTGTGTTTTGTAAATTTAAGAAGTACGTTATGCTATTAATTTCATTTCAGTTATCTCTAACATACACTAAAAGCATATAATTATTTCTGAAAAGGTTGTATTGTATTTTGTTATGATAAACCTACACGATGAGTATTTCGTACTGCCTATCGAAAGGGGGGGGGGGATGCCTTGCGCGAGTGACTTTCTTAGTGCTTCTGAAGCGTATTTACGTTACATCGTGAGAAAAACCGTCCAAAACTCCGAATTTTTAGATAATTAGCCGTCCGGTAGATCAGAACCCTGGACCTTTATACTTCAGTTATCTACAGTCTTCAGTATCTTATCAACTCGGCTCGGGTGGGCACAACATCTTGTTTTAGATGCCATCTCCGGCCTTTAAATGTCTAATACAAAAGATATGTGCATGCATAAACTTAGATTTATTAATCAAATTTCTATTTGAAAAGTATTGAACAAAATTTTTAATCTGGTATCTTAAAGAAACTACAAAATATAAATGAGAAAACTCTATGATTTGGAAAAAATATCGGTCTAAAATAAATTTCAATAATTACAATAAATTTTATTTATACATGAAGAGTAAAAGAATTATCATAAAAACTAGTTAGTATGTAAACTACTACATATTTTTTCCCTTCTGAATACTAAGTAATAACTATTATTTAATTTAAATTATGTGAGCTTTCTGAAGAGAAACAAAATTCAGTTGGAAATAAATTTAATTATATATATCAATTTGATGATTTTTCAAATACAGTCAATAAGTATTAAAGAATAAAGACTTAATTTTAATTAGAACATAGATGTCAAAATGCTAGAAGATATCAGTGATCAGAATATCACATGAAATACTTATAAAGAAATAAGTTAGGAAGAGAAGTCTTTGCAAAAAAATACTTAAATTAAATATTTTGTAAAATTCAAAAGTCATAACTATTATTTTATTATTAATTATCGCAAAATAAATTAATAGAAAAAATATAAGTAAAAGTAAAGTAATTATACCTGTTATTATTTTTAACTGAAATAAAACAAAACGCTGAAGCATAGTAAATGGCCAAAGCCGCTAAATAATGATGACGGGCTGGGCGTCGGATATGCGATACTCAGGCCTATAACAACAACGACAAGAAGGCAAGTGGGGCGGAAGGTACTCTAGGCCACACAGTGTGGGGGGGGGGTCGGGGGGGGGGGGGGGGAGTTCAACTCGATCCGGAAGTGTATAATTAGTTTAGTTAAGTTTGATGGCGGATGCTTAGTCGACTAGTATCTACTGCGACACAATTTCGACTGACGCGAATAGTTTAGCGAGCAGGCCAATAACAAGACGAAAATATAGAAATAGAAAAAATAAAAAAAAAAAAAAAAAAAAAAAAAAAAAAAAGAGAAATATTATTAAAAGGAGTGACTATAAGAACATATAGAGATAGAAAACTCTCTTAAAGGGGAAGAATGGACTGACGATTATGATTAATTGTGGCAATGAAGATCGATTTGGAGATAAAAAAGAAAAAAAAGATTGATGCGCCGGGCTGTTTTTTTTGTCTCTGCTTTCGTAGAGATTTTTAGTCTTTGCTTCGACCACCAGGTCATGTGATTCGTAATCCCCACCCTCGAGTTGAGGACTGGGTTAATTGGCGGTAAAGCCTCTTTGCGTAGTTTGAGTGACAGCTTGTTCAGCAAATAGCTTTCAAGGCTTTCAACCTTGCTGGTATGATTGATGGCGATTACGTGCATTTGAGTTCGCAGAGCCAGCTGAGAAGGAGGAAAAGAAAAAAAAAAGATTATTTAGGTAAGATGCAAAGTGAAATGGCGTAGCTCGATGATAATATTTATGTAGGATAATAAATATTTCAATCATATTTTTTAATTTTGGATCGTAAATTTCACTACATATTTTTCAAATAAAATGCTGCAGAATATTTTTGTATTTATCAGCCTAATGTTTATATCATAGTATTTATTTATAGTAACGTGACCAAAATTTCTATTTTGAGGCAGCTAGTTAATTTTTAAAAGTCAAATAAAAGCAGAAACTAGTGCAATACAGTATTCTATTTTAAAGTTTTTTTTTATAGACGAAACAGTTTTGTTTTCATTGAAGGAACAATTACTATTCATAGTGTTCTTGGTATTTAAATATTTGCTTTCAGTATTCAAGGCGTCCTCGAAAATAAAGAACATCTGCTCATTATATTTATAGTGAGATCTTCACTTTGCTCCACTAAGAAAGTTATTTCCTTTTATATGTTCCGACTGAAAATCAGCTGTGTTAGTTTCGGCGCGATCAACAAAAATCGCTACTTTTGACAAGCACCAACGTTAAGTTTGCTCTGAATAATGGCCTGACGACACTGTGCTGTTTAGCTAAAAAATGTATGGCTATACCGTAGTCGCCCTCACATAATTGTCGCACCCCCATTTTGAAGCAGAAAAAATAGCTTTAGAGTTCCAATATTATGTACTAGATTTTCCCCTCATAATAGTCGCACCTAGACTTTCACCATGAAAAACTGGCAAAAAAATGCGATTATTACATGAGTGAAGATGTTAATGCTATCGCTATGAAACATAACAATTATTATTATTACTATTATTTTTCATAAAATTAGTCTCTCTCTCTCGTATTTTAAATTGATATCAAAATTTACAAATTTTTAAACTTAAAAGGTAATTTTTCTTAGGATTGCCAGTAGGGCAGTGATAAAATCACAGAAATAGAAACGGACATTTATTTTTTCTGTACCAAAATTTGAAAAATTGATGGCATTAAAAAAATATACATAATTAAAAAAAATAAATTATGAATTTCCCACAGTACCATATACGAGCCTCACCATGGCACAGTGGTTATATCACTGAAATGGTAGACGACCGAAGTGTGAAGGTCCTGGGTTCGGGTCCCATCGCGCGGTCGTCAATCAAACGGTCTGGAGTTTAGGTAGGTTGTCTCCAAATGTAATGTGAATACTCGTTAGAACGCCTTAGAAAGTCCTCCTACCAAGGCATCCTCCATCTTAGGCAGATACCCTTCGCGCAGGTTCGCCCTAATCACACACAATCCAAAATCTACCATGTAGATGGAAAAAACGTTTCTGCTCCCTTTTCCTAGGACATTCTTATTACATTTCTTTGCTACATTTTGAGTGGTCCTATGAAAAATTGTGATGCAAGGTCTTTTATCAGATGACAGGTCTTTAAAATATTAATCATTGAAAAATTTATGTCGTAGTTTCTATAAACTGATTCATTATCGACGTAATTTATAGCCGATTACAGAATTATAAAATTAAAATGATATTTTTTCTTCAAAACTTTTGTTTTTACTAATAAATTTATGTAGAACACACTTTGTTAGCAATTTCTTGTACGGTGAGGATCATACCTGCCAACGACATTCTTCAGAGATTTAAGTTCCGCGAGTGAAATAGCTAGAAATTAAAAACTGCAAAACAGTGAAGTCGTAGATTTGAAAGAAAAGTCTTCATGTGCATGTGCTTAAAGCTGTTTTGTAATATAGCAATGCCTGAAAAATATTTATTTCAAGAACGCCGATCGATCAGAATAAATCGAAAGAATCAGATAAGTTACTCCTTTCAACTCTACCGCTGCTTTTGTGAATATTCTTTCAATTACTTTTAAGTAGACAAGCCAAACAGAAAAATCCACTATACTCTATTAAGTGCATCCCATGTATTCATAAAAAAAAGTACCATTTTAGTGCAAACCATAGAACAGAAGATCTATGGTGTAAACGTGCTATGTACAAAAGAGTCGTAGTCGTTTGTCAAACAACTAACACACGAAGCGGCAAAGATGTTTAACAAGTACTTGAAAGAGATCATTAGTCATATGACAGCCTAAGTAAAGGGTAATATGCTGCAGGCACACACGAACGTGCAAAGACGAGCTTATAAAAGCCTATTGTGTATAAAAATCATTAAAGTAGTATGGTAAGAATTACCAGTACACTAGTGTATCGTTGCGCCCTGCGATGCTGAATGCCAGCATAGGATGCCGACATAAACAGTTGCACTTCAACACAATGTGATTGCCGTACAATATGTTTTCGAGTTGTTAAAAAGGAGACCTTCAAGTTCAAGCAAGGGTTTACATACACATACTGCTGTAGACATAATCCAACATATTGTCGTGGGCCATCGACGACTGAGGACTAACTAAAATTATTTTATTCAAAAATCAATAGTTAATTTTACTTAATAATATTTTTTCTTAACGACTAATCTCTAAATGTATCCATTTGTTAATCAAAATTTTTAAAAAAAACCTTGATTATTATCAATCTGCTGAAAAATACCAACTTCAGTTTGGAGCCTATTCATTTTCATTTTTGGATTTCCACATCAGTTCATTTCAAAAGTACACCCTCCAAAAAAGTATTCAAGTGTAAACGAAATTTCCTATTTTGTGCTTGCGAATGTTAAATCAGTTTTAAAAAAAATACCCAATTCGACAGAAATATGAATATAATAATTTAAGCAAAACCATTTTCTGATAAAGGATTTTTAAAAAGGAACATTTGACTTTTAGTCGAATACTTCTTTGAGAAAGTGTACATAGACATAACGTTAATATCTACTGCATAGGGATCGACCGATACCACATTTTCGACGATGACCGATACCGATACTTTACCTATAACTTCATTTTCAGAAATAGCCCATACCGATACTTTTAAGTTATGGTATCGGCCGATACCGATACTTTACATAATTTAATGTCATTTAAACCTACATCTGTATTCTGGGCAGTTTTTGTAACGAGAGTGTAGTTCTCGTTAAAATGAATAACAGCATGATGAAATTCGATCCCAATAGAAAGCATTAAAAAGAAAAAGCAGTGGATACATTGAAGTGTGAATTTACAGTAGTTCTAGTCTTTCTTTTCTATTCAATCATGCCGACGAATCACCGAATTTATGAAAAACTGAGCGCTGGGAAGCGTCTTAGTGTGCAGGTTCGGAATTCTTTCTCCTCGTGTGGCTGTCGATCTAGTGGTCTAGAGTTTTGGACGATTTTCTCCAGATGTTACGTGAATATGCGTTAGATTCCCTTAAAAAGTTCTCCGCCCAAGGACCCCCCTATAGGTAGATGCCCCTCATTTAGTATTGACAGAACACAAACGGGGGGGGGTTAAAGGGATATATTAATAAGAGAATCCATTTCCAGTGCCGACTGGTGCAAATATTTAAATCATATTTTCTCAACCTCTATTTTGTTGCCTAATTGTTGCTATGAGCCAGATAAAAGGTCTCCATATTAGACCCAAAACAGCTTCCTGCTTGCTCTTACTATATGTCTTTGTTTTTGATTCATGCCTCTATTTTGTGCTTACAAAATTAAACACAGGGACGGCCCTAGGGCCGGACAAACCGGACCCCTGTCCGGGGCGGCAAATTTTAGGGGCGGCATTTTGGCTCGAATTTGAAAAATACATTTTGTATTAGCAAACGAATTCCGAAAGATAAAAAAATATTCCGAAGAATATCATTCTAATTCTATATAACTTTACTAACTGATGTACCCATCCGTCATTGATGGGTTTTTACTAACCGCGCGAAATTTCGTTTGCATTGTAAGAGTACAAAAAATGGAATTAGCATTCTGGCAGAAATATAGAAAGCAAAGTTATAACTCTTGTGTATCGTTTAAAGATTACAGGTTAGAGAGTAACAAATTACTGAGACAAACTGTCAATAGAGAAAGTATTTTACATTCAAAATTAACGTTTTCTTTTAGTGGATGAGCTTCCTACATCAAAAAGTCATTTAAAGGTGCAAAAGAAGCTGCTAGTAATGAATATTAAACTGAAAAGAGAATACCTGGAAAATGTTTTGTAATAGCAAGTAGCCTATATTTAACACTGCAACATCTGATTGAATTATATTTTGATGATTTTACTTGATGCGCAGAGAACTTTATCAAAGTTTACGTCATACCTCAAAAATTATTCAAATTTGTAGAAAATTAAAAACCTGTAATTTTAATTTACTAACTGCCTACTTTTTAACAAAATTTCATTTCATTCCCTTTTGTCTGACCACTAGTTGTTTTCACTAAGTGGTCACACAAAATTTTCTCAAAATAATATATAAATATATATTTAATTAGGAAGAATTCAAACAATGTTATTTAACTCAATCTCCTCGTCAGTAACTGAATTTTGTTCTATTAACTTTAGAAATTTTAATATTATGCCTGAAAATTTTTGCACAATTTTCTCAAAATAAAAAAAATGATAATAATAATTTTAAAAAAAGAAATCGACGTAATTTGTATAAGTCGAACAGCCACTTTTGTAGACGCCTTAAAGTGACGCCCCCCCTCTCTCCCCGCCCCCTAAAAAAGAAAAAAAATACAATGCAACTTTTACAGACCCTTTCAATTTATTCAAATCTTTAAAAAATTTCGATGACGCTTTGTTAGCCATCATATGACCTAATTTCATTCTGTTCTCTTAATCCGTTTTTGATGGATGCCAGAACAAACTTTTTAAGCGATTTTTACAAAATCTCAAAGCGTATGAATTATTTAAAACAATTTTGGTATCTATTGTTTCAATTAACTTACCATTCAATATAATTCCAAATTTCATTCTATTCCATTGAGCCATTTTTAACAAAGGGCGAACATACGTTTACACACAGTTTTCAAACAACTGTTTTAAATCAGAAACCTTTTAAATGGATTAGAAATATTTTAGCACCTGCAGTTTAAATTAAGTTGCCACTTTTGGTGTTGCTATAAAATTAATTTCATTCGCTTCAGTTGTTTATATGTGATTTGCAGACAAATATTTACTCATTTTGCATAGATTTTTCACAAGGTTTCCAGTTGGATTCAAATTACACTTTGTTAATGAAATTCAACAAGCCAAATACTATCCCATATTTCTAGATTGCATTCCTGATGGCAAAAAAATCTAACAAATCGCATTCTCGGTAAGGTATAAAGTTATTGACAAATCTAGTTCCAATGAGGCTACCGTTAAAGTTCATGAAAGAATTTTAAGTTTTTGTTTCAGTGATTTGGCTTCAGGATTATTTAACTCTCTCAAACAGTTCATGTTCGTATGTTCTATTATTATTTGGTATAAAATCTTCAATTCCGTGAATCCATTAAGAAAGCTATTGCAGTCAAAAGACAGCCATCTGTTCTAGAACTCTTAAGAAACTGTAAAGATTTTTTTGTAAGGAGCTTCGATTGGATGTGATTTTAAATGAAATGTTCTGTTATGCAAGAGAACTGACCGACGAGATAGTATTCTGACTAACACTGAGTTTACGCAGCCAGGTAACATATTAATTTTGATTGCGAAGCACGAGATGATCTGGTGAGAGATCCTAAATTAAAATTCAAGATAGTTTTATTTTTTACAGTAAACAAAGCGATTAATACCTTAGAATGCAGATTTAATAAGTACCCAATGTAATTATTTCAAATTTTTGCACGGCATATATGAGTTAATGCTGACCGATGGAGAATCGGGGAATATAAACGCGCTTGATCTAGTAAATGAAATAGTGTCAGTTACGGCCTTATTAGGCAAAAAGGAAAGCCCAAATGAAATTTTAAAGCTAATTTCAACTCTAGATTTTACACGCACATCTTGCTATTGCTTCGAGAATTTCGCTTTCTTTGCCAATAAGTGTGGCAAGTGCAGAGAAGAGTTTCTCAAAATTAAAGTTAACTAAAAATTTATTATGTTCCACAACTCTTCCAGATAGGTTAAATAATTTAACTACATTGGCTATCGAACATGAATTAGTTGAAAAATTGATTTAAGAGAAAAAGTCAGGAATTTTGCGAAATTAAAAGTCAGAAAAAGAACTCTTGATTTTTCTCTCTTTCTTTTGGTTTTTAGCTTAATGTGTGGTTTTTAATAAATATGGTTTTTTTCTTATGCTGTGTTATGTTTAACGAGCTATTCCAGTTTTATAGGCATGAAAACAGAATCTGTAAACAATTTATTTCTTTTAATAGTACTTTTACTGGGAGGGGGCGGCATTTTATATTTTTGTCCGGGGCGGCAAAACTGTTAGGGCCGGCCCTGATTAAACACATGAAATTTATTCAACTTCAAAGCTTGCAAGTTTTATTTAGATTTTCTTTAATTATAATTCTTTCACATATGAAAATATCTTTTAGATTACTTAAGCTGCATTAAACTGTGATAATGTATAAACTGTACAGTATTATGTAAGTACATATGTATTTGCATATTGTTCATTAAATACGCCAATATAGGCTATATAAAATAGTATAGTTTACTATATATAAAAAATACTAAAAGTTTAATTTTGCCCCCCTTTTTGACCCACCGAAATTGCTCCCTTGACGCAACAATGAGTCGCGGCCCATAGTTTGGGAACCACTGATCTAGAGCACACAAAGGGTGCGAGTTTTTTTACATTTGCAGAGGGGCACCATGGAGGGGGGGGGGATATGTCCGACAAACGTCATTCGGTTCAAACCCTATTCCAGTTTGCATTTGCAAAAATGCGATTCACTTCCGATAGCAGAATGCTACTTTCGGTTTCAAATATTTTCGGCTGACTAATATTAAAATGTCTGTATCTGAAGTTCTATAAGCTAAATAGAAACAAATTCCTCAAACGTATTTCGAAGGCTGAAATATTACACTTTAACACACATATGGGTAGGGTTGCCAGGTCGCCAAACCAAATAGCCGGACAGACCAGCCAGTTTGGCCGGACATTTGGGTAAAAAGGCCGGACAGCCTACAATATTGAGGATTTTGTCTCAGTATTAATAGGTACAACAAAAAAATTGTATATAAAATCAAGCTTTTTTGATTATTACCATAAATCTTGTTAAATTCTAATGAAATATAAATAACATCGAATGCCAAATAGGTTCAAATACCTTATTACTAATCAGCCAAAGTCACCAGTAAAAGCCTAACAAATGCCGGACACCGTTAAGTTTGGCCGGACACGCAATCAAAAAGCCTAACTATGTCCGGCTTTATCCGGACGCCTGGCAACGCTACATATGGGCAACCGGCGGCCCGCGGGCTGGATGTGGCCCGCCACGGCTTTTGATCCGACCCGCGGAACATCTGAAAACTCCGTATAAACAATTCAATATCCCATATAAATACCAATTATACGGCCCGCCACTTCGCTAAAATCCGCAAGTTTGGTTCAAAGTTTGCCCATACCTGCTTTAACACTTTAAAAGGTCGTCATCCCCTGAAATATCCAACGATGTGAAGGACCGTCTCCCCCATCAATTTTGATATCTATATCATACCCAAGCCGAATCATATGACCTTGCGCCAATTTTTTAAATAAAAATTTAAAGTATGTCTCTTAAGCGCAGAGCCTGATTATGACCAACAGGGGCCCCGGGCATTGATGAATTTGGGGGCCCCCATCTATGAAATTTGTTTCATTTTTCATAAAATGTTGATATAAAAAAGAATATTTCCGAACAGCATTTGATATCGGGGGCCCTTTCGAGCCGGGGGCCCTGGGCAAAGTCCCGATTTGCCCATGCGATAATAAGGCTCTGCTTAAGCGTGAAATTAAATCAAGAGCAAGACTTTCTCCAACGATATCAAAAGTCTATATATACAGTAGAATCTCCCTAAAACGAAGTCTCCTTACAACGAATTTCTCCCTATAACGAAATTTTTCATGGAAACGTAACTTTAAGGCTTAAATAACACTATAAACATTCGCTATATAACGAAGAGCTTATCTTCCCATACCGAATATTTCAGATTTACCTTTTGAAGAAAATTTTAATTTTTGAACAGACCACTTAGTGGAAGAGTGACAGATGATAAAAATGGAGGCCAGGAAAAAGAAACTGACTCCGATAATGAAGACACTTCATATTACTATATGGGCAAATCGGGACTTTGCCCATATAGTAATAAGGCCCTGGGCTTCACGACCAAAACCACATCAAACTTTAATGCTTCAACCTTTCAAAACCATTAAAAATAGGTTTCCAAATGGAAGAAAATGTGTCTCACTTTATTTTCAGCGGACTTTTAAAATGTGAATATTTTTATGAAAATTTAAAATCACAGAATGCAAAACAATGTAAAATAACGGAATTTTGAAGTAAAATAAACGTAACTGCATTACATATTTTATTCTCTAAATTCATGGATTGTCTTTACTTTTGAACATTTCATTTATACAATGAAAAGTAAGAAACCGTAAGTTTAACAAATTTATAATAAGTACCAATTTATTTTTAATTGAAAGTCATAATTTAATATTTTTAAACATCGAATTAACTAAAAAGTTTGTAATATTTGCTGAAATAACTGCAAAAACCTCTAATCTCTGTATAATGAAATTGTCTCTATAGCGAATTTTTTTAACTTGTATATATACATATATGAATGAACTCTTTTTCGAGTCCACACAGTGAGAAAATAAACGTTTATAAAACGGAAGTAAAATTATAGCCTACCTCTCGACATTTGTTTTTCGCAATCCTTGCAGATAGCGTATTTAGTGTTCGCACCAATTCAAAATAATTTAGAAGAATAGACGATTGTCCTGTTAAACTGTCATCTAACGATTCTTTGTCCATAATTTCGACCGCACTTGGTGATACGACATCCATTTAGCGATGGTTAGAATTTAAAAAAACACACACTTCGAAAACACTCGCGCAAATGTGCCAATGAAACGACGCCTCTCATCTCATTACCAAAATAAAGATTCCAGAATGGTGTTGCGCCTGCGTGGTTTCTTCTGAAAAGGGAAGTATCGGTGAAAATGGGTGAAAGCAACAGGAACCGATACTTTCCCGATACTTTTAGAATCGAAAGAACCGATACCGATACCTAAAAAAATAGGAGGTATCGGCGCCGATACTATCGGTCGATCCCTACTACTGCATCAAAACAGTTATCATATATACTCATATATTCCTGTTGACAGAATGGCTTTTCTGAGTAACTTTTGTAAGTTAGCTTTGATTTGAATATGTTTATGTGCTTCATTTTTTTCTTTTTCTTTCTATTTTTTTTATTTTCTGGCTTTTCATTGGGTGTTTAGAATTAGAATTAGAATTTATTTTAAATTGTGGGATTAAAAGTGAGATAATACTCCCAAAGAAATGGTCATAAAAACCCCTTTTTTCCCCCTTTCTTTCCTGATTCAGAAATTTTGACTCCTCGTAATTTGCGACCATAAATTTCAAATGCAAATTTATTGTTGATGTAAAAGAAACAAAGTATTTTCAGATTTTTAGAGTAGCGCAGATTATTTTCTTTATTTTAATTTGCGTGAAAATTTTCAAGTAAACTGTGTAGATGTATTATGTTGTAGATCTTTTTTTCTTTAGAACTTCTTAATCTTTTTGGAGCCA
>JAWZYV010016801.1:0-36188 GCA_038373885.1 Cheiracanthium punctorium | reverse complement strand
GTCCAACAACTCACTACAGTGACCGAAACGTTTTAGAACGGGGTGCTCCCAATGCTCTAGAGATGGGCGGTTCGACTCATTTTACTGATTCGAATCTCAACTCACTCACTACTTCGATGATTCGAATCAGTGATTCGAATCTTGAATCAATAAAAAAACTAAAGAAATTTTCCCTCTCTCTGCGCCGAAAGCCGTACTATTGAAACACCCTTCACCCAGGGCCGGCCACAGGGGGGATGCTGCGGATGCAAGGCACCTGGGCCCCGGTTTCAGAGGGGCCCCCAAATCCGTTCTATGTTTTTTATTATGTCTCTCTCTCTTATCGTGAAATATATAAAAGATTTCTTTAAATTAAAGTAGACTGATAGTGTTGTGTGACTACTCTGCATCTTTCAGAGCTAAACATCATTTATAAAAGTGTCTTTCTACGAACAGTATTCTTTGACAGTACACCCCAGCTCTGATCAAATGTCACTTACCTTCGCACCTTTCACCGTGGAAAGAGCGAAAACATCAGTTAGAGAATAATACAGTTATCAGATCTGGACCATTGGTCATAGCGACCGCTCATTATCGAATTCTTTGAAAAGAACCGAAACACAAAGATCAGCGGAAGAGGCCTTTTTGTTGTCAAAACCCAGGACTGATTGATTAATACCTGCGGGGGGGGGGGCCTCTAAACTAATTTTCGAAGTACGTTTCACGCGTCTTGTATTAATTTGAAGATAAGAGTACACAAAGAATAAAAAATGACCTGCATTTGGTTACCTTTGCAAGCATGGGGACATTCTTTTTTTCCCGTTTACAATTGTGCAAAATGTGTTGGTCAAATCCTATTTTGCAGTTACTCCTTCTCTCAAAGTTACTAAGCGAAGTTGAGCCATTGGAAGTGTCTGCTTGTACTAGACTTTGTACGAGTCTATTAACTTTTGTGTATATGTTATATATATTTTGAAAGATTTTTCTTGAATTTTATGACTTTCACGGGCCTCAATTATGGATTAAGCTTTACCAATTTTATCATCGCATTTTCTACATTTGAAAAAATGTCAGTCGTTATTTTGTTTATAATAGCCGAGATTGCAAATAATTAGATAACTTTCGTCAAAAAGTTTTAAATTGTGTTAAGTTTCACATTTATGAAAGTTTTAAATGCATTTTGATTGTTCCCGTAACTTATATTTACGCGATTTAATCCCTAAGCAATAAATGAGTATCTAGAGTAAGCGAAGTTCTGCAGTCAGATGAAACAGCTATTCTGAAGTAGAAAAAGTCAGTACTTTTAAAACTGTGTTTATTGAAAATTAGGAATATAAAATATTTCAAACACATTAATCGATCTCAACCCATTCTTCTTCGACGGCGCGTGCCATGCGACGTACAGTTGATAACATTTAAGGAATATAATTAACCACTTTATATGTACAGTGATTTTTATCTTAGAATCAGTGGCGGCTAGTGGGTGATTTAAAAGGAGGTTCACAAAACAACTTTCGAAAATTAAATATGCAGATACGACGCACCTTACAAATTAAAATATATTTGCGTTTCCAGCCGTTAAAGGAAAACAATGCACGCAACTGAAAGAAAATAAGTCATTTTGTCTTACATTTCGTCACCAAGATAAGTTTTAGCAAAGGTGGGTCTTGACTCATTTTATTTCAATTTTTTTTTTCAAAGGATAATATTGAAAAATGCCATTGCTTTAGCTCCGAAACACGCATCTTAATTATTTACACTAGTTTGTAAAAAAAAAAAATAATGTAGTGAAAAATTGTAGAAATAAAAAAAAAATAATAAGAAAATGAAATAAAAATGAATTAACTAACCGAACGTAACAAACCATTGCAAAATCCGGAAGCGATACCGCAAAAAAGTGGCCATGGGTGCACAATGAAATTGTGCGAACGGACAGATTTCATGAGTGCCGTGCTTCCTCCCAGCTGTCTGGGCGTCTTATCACAGTTTCGGTTAGAAAAATTTCCGTTCGCACGTGCGACTAATTAGACTGTGTTGCAGTAACTTACACTACAGTGCGTTAGCCATAATAAGCGTATTTAATAATAGTGGGAGGAGGGGGGAGAGAGTAAAACTCACGTTTTAAATTCACATAAATCTAGAAGTGTGCTTAATATTTGCTTTAAATTTAATTTGTTAATGTGTTTATTCTTCAGTTTTTCCTTTGGGTGTTCATGTGCTCAAATGGAGGAGCCGCTACTGCTTAGAATATAGAAAAAGATCGTGGACACCTGAATACCATATTTAGTTTCCAAATGTACGTGTGGGCTGGTTAACATTTTGAAAAGATATTAAAAATTTACTCTTTCCAAAAAGCGGTTAGATGTCTTTGGTAAGGGTTGGTAACTATGGAAATAATAATAATAATAATAATTTCGAAAAAATATCCTACCAATAAGGGGTTAATTCCAAAAAAATACCTAGATTTCGAATGGATGTTGCTCTATTTTCTAATAGAACCCTCATACTTAAAATAGCACTCATACTATATTTGAATATTTACAGTATAAAAGCGGATGATTGAAATGTACGTCTCGGGCACATAACCAGAAAGAAAAAGATAAATCGGGGCGGGCCCAAAAGGAGGCATTTCTAACTAAGATAGCATTTCTACGAAAAAGCTTGATTATTGACATCCAATTAAGAAAAGTATGAATTTCGGAAGGGCCGAGGCCTCCATCACCTATTCTCTGGCTACGTCCCTGATATGTCTGTTCATCCACGATCCATTCTTAAACATTTCATCGCATAATTTCTTTTCTAAAGTAGTACTGATTAGATTTTAAAATCTTACAAAGTTTAAAATAATACTCCAAATTCATCTGAATCTCTAAATTAGAGAGCAAGATTATCAAAAATGTCACTTTCCAAAAAATTTATTCACTAAATACAGTGAAAAGTTGCTAAATTTAGCGACAAATCCCTTAAATTGGCAGCACTGACGAATGAAATGTCTTCTTATATTAAATTAACGGACTTAATGTGAAGAAAAATATTCAAACATACATTTTGGTTAATTTAAGTATAAAATCATTGATTTTATTTAATTTGACCTAAGCTTTAAGTCATCCCCCCCCACTTCCATTGTGGGCTTCTTTTTCAAATTTTAAATAGGTAGTTGGTCAACAAAATATTTATTTTACTGTCTTCATTACTAAACTACTAAACTACTCTGAAACAATTAATGTCACTCTCGGTGGTCGGTGGATCTACAGAGAAAATAGATACATATTTTCTCACATTTTTCAGTATTAGTAATACAGGTTAACTGAAATGGGTGATAAACGGCCTACAGGTTTAGCATACATATTCAATGTGGTTTAGACCTCCAACCAGTGCCGGCACAAGGTACCGGCGACTGGGGCAGCTGCCCGGGGCACTATATGTTTAGGGGCGCCATGAAAACATAATCTTAGGAGAGAGAACGGATTTTTTTTTCTTCTGAAGATTTATCCAACATCAGACTGTCCCACTTGCCCATGGTCAGTTAAGCGGTTAGGGGTAGTCAGAGGCGTGAAAAAATGCCATTTTTTATTAATTTTTTTTTACTAGTAATTAAGTTTATTTCACATAAGTAAAAACATAGTATCATTTCATCAGGGCCGTGCCTGGAGTTTTTGCGGCCCGGTGCAAGGATCAATTGTTGCGGCCCTTTCCCCTATATATATATATATATATATATATATATATATATATATATATATATATATATATATATATATATATGTCATACAAGCAATCATTTAATTAAAAACATTTTTCACTTTGGGGGCATCTGGACTATAAATTGTAATTTCAAAACATGGTGCAATACTTGTTGCCTAGGAGGGTCTAACTTGTCAATCATAAGGGTGTCTCGCCAGCAGGCGCCTCCCATGTCTGCTAATTTAGCAAATGAGGATTTTGTTATGGTTTTGTAGACCAACTAGATGATGGACAGACAGAGCTGCCGCCTAGTGGACACTCTGTGAACTTAACAAACAAAACCAGGAGACATCTACCGCAGAGCAGCTCTTCCTGACTTCGAGAGATTTCCAAACTCCTCTGTATATAATTTGTAAATATGCCTCAATAAAATAATCCAGATGGACGTTGCCGTTTGTGCTGTTCCTAAACCACTCACGTTCGACAAAAGTCGAGCAGGATTATCTTGTGGGAAAAATAATTAAATAAGTTTCAAGTTAACATGAAAGTGTTGATAATCAAATCTCCCAAAAGGAAATAAATCTTCAGTAACGTGCGTGAGTAGGTCAAAGTGACGGAGCCAGCTTGTTAGTAGTACCGGCGAACGAACGGAACGAACGAAAGTGTTTATTTTCTCCTGCGCTCGATCTATAAGAATGTTATCAGTTGCAGAAAGCAGATGTCCATAAATATAAAAACTGTGCAGCAAGAAAAAGAAAAAACAAAAATGACTGAACCAGAAATCGACATACCGAAGTTTGATCCAGATGAAGTACCAATAGCACCGTGGATAAAATTATTAACTCAAATTTGTGCTGATAAGAAATTAGATGACGAATGGAAGAAAAAAAATATTTATAAGTATTTAAAAGGAAGAGCACTACAGTTGTATCTAACAAATTGCTTAGAAAATGAAAATTTCGAGGAAACTAAGAATTTCCTCCTCCTAAATTTTGAAGTACCAGAGGAGAGGAATTTGGAAACTTTTTTCTGCCTTAAATCTCATTCTTGCGCGAATTTAAAGGATTATTACACTAAGAAAATAAATTTAGGAAGAAGATTGAAATTCACAGAAGACAATATCGTAGAAGCACTGAATTCCGGCCTCCCGGATCGGGAGAAAAAACTGATGACGATCGCCAGATGCGAAACGGTTTCCCAGTGGATTACTCTCATTAATCAGATCCATACGAAGACCGATGAGGAAAATACGAGTGTAGTCCGACCGGAAATCCGAAACCCGCCTCGCTTCATTACGCCACGATGGGCGCAGGCATCCGAGCCTAGGAACTGGAGTCCGCGCTTCCAGCAACCGCGAAGGCAGCTACCGACCGCCCAGCCGCCGCGGTACAACGGACCTTCCCGATGGCAGATGCCGTTCTGGCAAACGCCCCATCAGAGCAGACCCCAACCATATACCCAGGAGCCGCAACCGAGATGGCAGCAAAACAGAGGGAGAAACGACCAACACAATCAAAATAGTTATGAGAGAGTTCACAATTGCGAACATTATCTGTGTGAGAATTGTAAAGAAAAGAAGAACTTCTGACAACTACCAAAAACCCTACTACGGGTAAACCTGGAATTTGAGACAACAACTGAACATCAAAAAACAATACCGGGAATTTTAGATACTGGTTCAACAATTAATATTATACCACAAAAATTTATAAATCATTTAAATTATGTAGAAATTAAAATTCAAGCGGGGATAATTAACCAAACACAAGGTAAGGTAGAAATTCATAAGGTAATACAGGTAAGAACTAAATTACATAAAATTGTAAAAAACTTAATATTTTATGTTATAAATACAAATTTAAATTATTGCTTATTATCACTGGAATCCATAAGTCAATTTAATCTGGAAATTAATTTTAAAACTTTTGAAATTTTTCAAAATAATGAAATTGTGAATGACAATCATGAAATTTCTCATCATTTAACTTTGCATGTTGTTGATGACTGTGAAAAAGGTAAAAAGTACAAAAACTCTCAAAATTTAAATTGTGTTGATATGCAAATAGATAATGTGTTTAAAAATACTTGTAATAATGTTAGTAATGGTGAAAATAATAATTTGAATTGTGTTGTTACAAGTCAGGATGTAAATGATAATTGTTTCAAGAGTTACCAAATAATCATGTTGACAGAAATTTTGAAATTAATAAGTTGGAATATGCTTCTAAAGATCATATCATTAGGTTGTTTCAGGAATTACCAAAAAATGATGTTGTTGAATTAGAAAATATTGATAATGGATGTGTAAATTTTACTGTTGATGAAAATAATGCAGAACTAGATAAGCTATTGACCCAATATCAAAACATTTTTTCTAAGGATAAGTATGATGTGGGAGAGATAGGGTTAGGACCCCAGAGGATTTATTTGACCTCTGATATACCGATATCTCAACGTCCATATCGTGCTTCCCCAAAAGAAAATGCCGAAATTAAAAAACAAATTGATGAACTTTTAAAAGTGGGATTGATAAAACCTTCTTATAGTCCTTACGCAGCACCAGTAACGCTAGCATTCAAAAGAGATGAGGGAACGAAAAGCAGATTATGTATAGATTTTAGAAAATTAAATTTAATTGCAAAAACAGATAGTGAGCCAATTCCTAGAATTGATGATATTTTGGACCAACTTACCCATGCCAAATTTTTTTCAACACTTGACTTAACTTCAGGTTACTGGCATATCAAAATTCATGAAGATGACACAGAAAAGTTAGCATTTACTACAAACCATGGCGTTTACGAATTTTTAAGGATGCCCTTTGGGTTTAAGTCTGCTCCTAGTATTTTTCAAAGATGTATCAGACAAATATTACATAAACATAAAGTAACATTTGCTCTAAATTATTTTGATGATATTGTCGTGTTTTCCAATACAATTGAAGAACATCTTTCTCATTTAAGTATTATGTTTTCCATTTGCGAAAAAGAAAATATTAAATTAAAATTAAGTAAATGTCAATTCGCGAAAACAACTATAAATTTTCTTGGATATGAAATAAAAAACGGTACTTATTCTCCCAATAATCCTAACATTGAAGTTATAAGGAAATTAATGCCTCCTAAAAATGTTAAAGAACTTCAACGGTTTCTCGGAACTATTAATGTTTATCATAAATTTATACCTGACTATGCTAAGATAAGAGCACCCTTAAATAAATTGTTATGTAAAGATACTCCTTGGAGCTGGACTGATGAATGCCAAAACTCATACGAAAAATTAAAAAACAGTTTAATATCCAAACCAATACTTTCTCTGTTCAATCCTAATTATAAATGTCACTTATTTGTAGATGCTTCAAAATTAAATATTGCAGCTGTTCTGAAACAAGAACACCCTGATGGATCACTACACCCTATAGCCTTTCATTCTAGACAACTAAAACCGTACGAACAAAACTATGCCATAGCAGAACTTGAATGTTTAGCGATAATTGATGCGTTAGATAAATTCCACTGTTATCTTCATGGTAGTCATTTCGTTGTTCACACAGATCACGCTGCTCTAGTATGGTTGAAAAAAGTTAAACATCTTACAGGTCGTTTATTTAGATGGTCTTTAAAATTATCAATGTATGATTATGATATTAAATATTTAAAGGGATCTACTAATATCGAAGCAGACATGCTTTCTAGGAATCCTATTTCTCATCATGTTTACCATAAAGTTCACTTATTAACGTTAAATGAAATTAAAACGAAACAGGAAGAAGAACAAATAGCTGATAAATCTTACTCTAAAATTAATGGTGTATGGACTATAAAGAAAAAAGGTATACCAAAAATTGTTGTTCCTCAGTCACTTAAATTACCAATATTAGAAAAAGCACACACTCAGTTTGGCCATCCCGGCATACAAAAGATGCTTAGTTTAATTTCCCCACACTACTATTGGAAAAATATAATTACTGATGTTTCGAATTTTGTTAAGCACTGCGAAATATGTCAATTAAATAAAAGATCGAATAAAAAACAATTTGGTCTTTTAGAGGCATTACCTCCGGTTAGAGAACCTTTCGAAATTTTGTCAATAGATACAGTTGGAGGACTGAACTACTATAATTCAACCAAAAAATATTTACACGTAATAATAGATCACGCAACTCGTTACATTTGGACTTTCCCATCTAAAAGTGTCACCACGGAAACTTACACAAACTGCCTGAAGCAAATTTTTCAAATCCAAGTACCTAAAAAATTACTTAGCGATAGAAACCCTGCCTTCACGTCCTCGCGATTTAGGAGATTTTTAGAACATAATAATGTAAAACAACTACTCACCTCAGCACACAGACCTCAGTGTAACGGGAAAAATGAAAGAGCTAATCAATCAATTGTCAGTAGATTAAGATGCAAGGTAAATTCATCTGATAAAATACCCTGGACAAAATTATTAGAAGAAGTAACACAAGAATACAATAACACACCTCATTCTGTTACTAAATTTACACCAACTTACTTAATGTTCGGCATACCTCCATATGAACCTCCATTAAATGTAAACAATGCAGAATTGTATCCTCCGCTTGAGAAAGCAAGAGAATTAGCAGAAAAAAGATCTATTGAACATCATAAGAAAAATAAAATTCGCTATGACACTAGATTTGTAGATCACGAGTTTAACGTTAATGATTTAGTTATGCTATCAGAATTTCAATATCCTAATTCCAGAAAACTCAATTCTCCTTATTCAGGTCCATATACTATATTAAGAAAATTGTCCAAGGTTAATTATGAAATTGACAAACCTAACCAAATTAATAAAAGAAATTCCGACATTGTCCATATAAGTAGATTAAGGAAGTATTACCCTCCAGAAGAGTTCAAATTAAGTGAAGAAAATGATAACTAAACATTTTGCACTTTTCACTACACATACATTATAATAGCTGGATCAAAAATTAGTTTTTATTTTGTGAAGCTATTATTAAGGAGTTAAAGGATAGGTATATTGTCGAAGAAATTGTATTCAAAGGTAAAGAGTGTTAGGAATGAAGTTTCGTAGATAAGATGATATGGCATTTTAATTTTTGGAATTATTTTTGTTATGGTTAATATAGTGATTGTGGAAAGACAGTTGAAAAAATACAAATAAAATGTGATTTTAAGTAAATTTGATGTTAAAGGAACTTTTGCAAGAAATGTTGACTTAATTAAAAGTGATCGTGAAGAAGTTGAAAAATCAAGATTATCTAAGTGTATATAATTATGTAGGCCTACTATTTGTTCATATTTCTGTTATTTCTATTTCAAATATTTGTGTGTATTGTAGAATTTTAATAGTGTTGTTTATCAAAAATATTGCAGTATTACAGGAAGAATAAGGATCTTAAAATATATTAAATTCTTATAGCAATTTTCAGTAATTAAAGGCAGCATTGGCCTCTATGTGTCTGAATTGAGTGTTGAATGGCCACAACACTTGAGTCAACACATATTTTTCCAAATTCACGAAAAACATAAAATGCAGTAATTCTTTTAAATATATCTTTTGGGATCCTTACAAAAAAAAAAAAAAAAAAAAAAAAAAATCTTTTACGTTAAGTATTATTTCTTTGAAAATGTTGAAGAATATGATATGTTGTATATAAATTTAGCCCAGGTAAAGTGAGGAAGAAATGGAATTGTCGAGTTTGTATTGCAAGAGATGTCTCCCTGGTATCTCGCTTAAAAGGGGGGGATATGTCATACAAGCAATCATTTAATTAAAAACATTTTTCACTTTGGGGGCATCTGGACTATAAATTGTAATTTCAAAACATGGTGCAATACTTGTTGCCTAGGAGGGTCTAACTTGTCAATCATAAGGGTGTCTCGCCAGCAGGCGCCTCCCATGTCTGCTAATTTAGCAAATGAGGATTTTGTTATGGTTTTGTAGACCAACTAGATGATGGACAGACAGAGCTGCCGCCTAGTGGACACTCTGTGAACTTAACAAACAAAACCAGGAGACATCTACCGCAGAGCAGCTCTTCCTGACTTCGAGAGATTTCCAAACTCCTCTGTATATAATTTGTAAATATGCCTCAATAAAATAATCCAGATGGACGTTGCCGTTTGTGCTGTTCCTAAACCACTCACGTTCGACATATATATATATATATATATATATATATATATATATATACATACATACACACACACATATATATTACAGTGAAATCCCTCTATAACGATATTTTGAGGGTCAAAATAATATATCGTTGTACAGAGAATTATCGTTATAGAGAGAATCGATATTGGAACGAAAAGATTTTTGTTCTTCATATATCCCATACCCTGCGGTGTCACCAGAAAGTGTTCTGTTTTCATTCAGCACACCCTCGCAAGTAATATATAATAAATGAAAGAGAAAAACATGTTTATAGTTTTCAGTAATTTTCACAACACTCACAAATGTTAGTTAAATACCCTTGCCGCCTCGCCAGGGATTCTAGCGGCGATGTAGCGTATAGGCGTTGGACTCGTAACCTGAAGGTTGTGGGTTCGATACCGGCGCACCACTAAAGACCACCGTGTACATGCGGTGTACCTGCACGTTAAATCCGTGGTTCCGAAAGTCCTCTCGGCGGTCGCTAGCAGTTTCCGAGGGGTGCCAATATTCAGAGGCCCCCCCCCACCTTCTGATGAGGCTCCAAATTGTGGCGGGAAATTCCGGGAAGTACATATATGTAGCTCTAAGCGACACATTCATTGACGCGAGCTGTCCTCTACTGGCAAATAAATAAATAAATAAATACCTGAATGCCGCAAAAGCGTTTTTAAAAATGTATTAGATATTAATTGAAAATACATACCCATTAATTTATCCTTATTTATTTTGAATTCTGTGTAAAGAAATCGGAAATTGGCAACAGTCGACTGTGAAAGTCCGTATTTTCTGCAAACCTCAGCTTGCTTCATGCCTTTACCAAAATCTTTTATGATGTTCGATACATTTTATGAATTTCACTTCGATAGATATTTGTTTTCTTTTAGCCATTTGCTTTCGATTTTCACTAAACATACTTCAAAGTAAACAAAACTCATAAATAATTTAAAATATACTCGTATAATAATCGACCTCGATAGGATTTATCGGAGGTTAAAATTCTTACTCAAGTTCAGACAAAAGAACGTATCGTTTTCTGTATCAGTTCCGGTGAAAGGAATCCTTGACCATTTTTTAAAGAGGGGGGATAGCAAGGCCGTAGCCAGGAAAATTTTTCGGGGGGGGTTTCAAGTTTTATGTTTTAATATGGTACTTTTTTCAGCACACTGAAATTAAAATTAAACAAAGTATGATCTCCAGCTTTGTGTTTTTTCACTTTTATTTAAAACGCGAAAATAATGCATCCAAATTGAAACAGTGCTATGTAAGCAATATCCTATCGGCGTAGCGAACCTCTGTGTCAGTACAGCCTTTAAAGAATGACAAGCACTGTGTGACAGAGCAGGGCCGGCTGGACCATATAGGAAAACTAGGCGACTGCCTATGGCGCTGACTCGAGAGGGGCGACACTAGCCAGGCAGCGGATGTTTTTTTTTTTTTTTTTTTTTTTTTTTTACTCCTGCTGTCCGCAGTGCCACTCTCTTTTTATTCTAAGGAGTATCGGACTGGTTACGTGAATAATGCAACGTAGGATCTCCCTCTCGGTCCACATGGGTCGAGACTGGAGCCTACATGTCCCAAACTCCAAAAATCACAAACTTATCACTCTGACTTTTTTATCTATAGAGGTCATAAACACGATACTGTGAAACTGTTTCGTGTTTCGATCTCCGATGGAATCGAGAGATGACTCACTATTTTTTGTGGAAAGAGAAATTTTTTTATTTACGATATTTCTTTTTTGTCTCTCTCTACGTGTAAGGGGGGGGGGGTGAAAGAAGAAGAGAGAGAACCAATGTGGAGAAGCATTGAGACGAATGTGAGCTTTTGCTCCGATCATACTGCATTCTAATTATGGGAAATGTAAATACTGTGTAAAATTGTGTAAATAAAGCAGCCGTACATAGTGTACTTAGGACACATTTTTGCTACCACCTTCACAAATTCCTACTACTATGATACATTAAACACTGTTTATTTAAAGAATTATTTGATGAGAATGAGAAATTCTGCTTGCAAGTGCCACGGAAATTGCATTTCCTTTTGGCCATACTCAGAAGACAGGTATGCATATAACGTACAGAGAAAAGAGTAGTATATTTAAGTGAAATTTATCACTTTGCGATCCTCAGAGAAACACAAGTAAAAAATTACATGCAGTTTGAATGAACTAAAGTGCAATAATCGTAATTGGCGATACAAGGGATAATTAGGGATAATTTTTTTTCTACGAACAGTAAGTTATGTGACTGAAAATTTCGGGGGGGGGTTTGAACCCCCAAAACCCCCCCTTGGCTACGGCCTTGGGGGATAGGAATCAAAGATGCGTCATCCAAGAAATGTCAACTGTCCTTCCACCTTACGAGAAATGCACTTTCTCATTACCATAGTGTTACATCAGCAAAACGAAACTTAGAAGACGTTCTTTGGCAGAGGCGTGGTCCAACCCGTTCCAACCACATTTTACCTCTTCTTTCTTTGTGTAGCTTTCAATGTGTGTGCATGAGTTGGGCTTCTGATGCATCGTAGAAAAAAAAATATATCGTAGTAGAGAGAATTATTGTGATGTAAGGAATAATTATTACCATCGTTGTAGAGAGAATTACCGTTTTAAAGGATATCGTAATACAGAGAACTGTTTTACATTAATCTAAAGGGAATTCAGCCAGGACTATGAAAAAATATCGTAATAGAGAGAATTATCGTTATTGAGGATATCGTTGTAGCGAGATTCTACTGTACCTAGTTATGGTTGGGATTCGTCATGTTTCGTGATTTCGAAATTCAGAAAGTATTAAATTTTAATTAAAATTGAGTCATCTGTCCGTCATAAAGCACTTAAATTGTTCTTCACTTTACTTATGTAGTTTAAGACAAATATCGACGCACGCACATAATGCTTTTTATTTCACAAGATTCTTTTTGTACTGTTTGCTTTTTCGAACCAACTTCAAATATTAATCAGCCTTTATTATGCGTTTGGGAAGATAAGTTTGCATTGGACAACTTAAGAAAGAACAGAAAGTACAATCTGTATGACACATCTACATTAAATAAAGAAACTATATCTTTTTTGAGAATTTTAACAATGTTCATTCATCAACTAACTTTTAAGCATGCAATATTGATTGGTAAATTTTTACGACCCTAACTTCAAACAAAAAGGGAGCTTATAGTCAGAATATTGCTCAGGAAGCCCTCACGCTCACTCGCATACAGGCTGCGAGCATGTTAAGTTAGGCCACTGGTCTTAAATGCAGACACAACAACGGAACTGCAGCTTTTCAAATATAATTAAACGAAACGTGTTACCGCTAAAAACAAGAGTACCTTAAAAAACATAACAGAACAATTTTTACAGATAGTACCCGAAAATTAAAGATTAAAATATTTCATTTAATTGAATTTAATTTTCTGAATACTCAATAGCATAGGCGTAAACTGGCATGAAATATTGAGGGGGGAGTGGGGGGCAAAATGTTTTGTATTATCGATCGTTTTGAAATGGGTTATCTCTGAATTTTCTTGAATTTTAGGGGAGGGGGCGCAACTGCCCCTCTTGCCCATAGTATGTTATGCCTATGCTCAATAAACTATATCAAAAAGAATTTTTAAAAATTAACTTACCGATAGTTTTGAAGAAAGCTGCAAGTAGCTCTAAATGTCATATTCGGTGGTGTGACTTCATTTCCGGGAAGGGGGGATGTCCACGTTTTGTCACAAAATAATTAGCACCACAAAAATCAAACATGAATTCTAGGTCCTCTGTTTGATCAAGGTAATAATAACCAAGATAACAATAATTCTACAAGATAAATAACAGGTTTCTTTGATCTTCAGATAATGGAAACAGCTCCCAAAAATAGTTATGCACTATAAATGTGTTGGCTGATTTAAATTAAATATCGTTAAATGTAAAACTAACATCAAGAAATGTTAAGACTTAAGAGAGTGAAATTGTTGATACCTAATGGATTTCAATTAAAATAGTAAATTAAGCGGATCTCTTGATATAATTACGAAATTTTCAAGGGGAAAAATACAAGATTATAAGAAATTTTTTACATTACAATACATTAACTTTCTGACTCAAGCGGTACAATAGTAGTACCCCCCCCAAAAAAACAGCAAAAAAAAGTGACTGAAGAACAGCGCTGGTGGAAGTGCCTTACCCAAGTCTTCTTTCCTCTCTTTTGACAGGAAATCCTTTCACACTTGATGGAAGATGGAATTTCTAGAGACGAGAATAACTTTTCTTATACTGTGGGTCAGGTGTGTTAGTAGATAATTGTCTGGGGAGAAACTGGTAGTTGACATTTGTCTAACTACCGGTTAACAACGACCCTAGTCAGTTGAGCGGGATTCGGCATCTAGATTTGCGTTTTGTTTGAGGACTTGTGTGGCCAGTCATATTTTCTCCCACCTACCAGCAGTTGACAATACAAAAGACAAGGCGTGCACTTCAGCTGAAAAGTAGAGAAAGGAAATCTTCAATATTCTGCCGTTTTCTGGGACAAAAATTCTCAAGGGTGAGCCGGGGCGAAAAGGTTAACATATTATAATAAAATTTTTCTGGACTTTATATTAGCAAAAGTATCTATAACGTCGGAAAAGTCAATTTTCGATTGAAATAATTGCCAACGAGTTGAGTCGATTTTGTGACATGGTTGATCGTAAGTATGTTTTTATTAATTTCAGTTTTGAGAAGGATCGTTCAGCTGATGCCACTGTAACTGGCACAGTTAATAACACGCGCAGGGCAATAGTCAAATTCGGAAACATTTCTTGCAGTCTATTTTGAGTAATATGTTTCAATATAAGTATTATAGAAGTATTTTTAAAGGGAATAGTTTTTGAAAATATTTTCAACTCTGTAAAAAGCTCTATTCCATTAACATCTCCCATAAATCTTGCTAAATTTAGACATGAATTTTTAAAATTTTCATCTTCATCAAGTTCTGCGAAATTGAATAAAAATCCAAATGTTTCTTTAAACACATTTAATTGATCAAAACGTTCTTCCACTGAAACCACTGCATTATCCAAAAGAACATTAAAGAAATTAATTCGAAAATTACTTTCGGGAGCAGTCACTGGCTCGTCTTCAGCTTCATACGAAAACTGCTTTTTAACTATTCTCCGACGTATTGATGCAATGTCTGGAAATTTTATGGAATTTTCATCAATTTCCAGTTCTACAGCTAACAGTTTGGCGTCTTCTTTAGCTTTTTCAAAACCATCTTCCTTAATTTTTTTTAAGAAGGCGATCGTATTTTTAATATATATCAAAGCAGTATCAATAATCATAGCTTTGTTCTGAAATATTTTGCTGACAAAGTTGAACTGCGATAATATTTCATACCAAATACAAAGTGATACCAAAAATTTACATTTTTTAAATTCATTTGCTAAGGATAAAGCTTCACTTCGACATTTTGCTTCATTCGACGTTTCAAATATTTCAACTAGTGCGTCATATATGTCACCAGTCTGAAATGGATAGCTCACACGCTGTCAATTCTGCATTCCCATCGGGTTTCAGATAATGGCTTAACGGTTAAATTTTGGACATGTTTCTTAAAAATACTCCATCTGTTCGTCGATGCAGAAAATAAAATGTAAATACGTTGTAAAATACCAAAAAATGTAATTGCAGCTGTTGATGAGCGTGCCATATGACCCAATACAAGATTCCAATTGTGGCAACCACAAGGAACAAAAAGAGCTTTTTCATTTAATTCTAAAATACGAGCTTGGACACCTTTGTTTTTTACACGCATATTGGCCCCATGGTCATAACCCTGGCCACGACAGTCATGTGTGGAAAGTTCAAGAGCAGAGAGTTTTTTCAGAAGAGAGTCACAAAGATTAGCACCTGAAGAGTCGCTTATTGAGATAAAACCTACAAATCGCTCATTTACAGAAATATTGCCGTCTTCGTCAATGTCAACATATCGCAAAATCATTGTCATTTGCTCTTGATGGCTTATATCTGGTGTACAATTCAAAATTACAGAATAATATTTAGATTCTTTAATTCTTAAGCAAATTGACTGAACAACCTTTTGGACTATTAATTCAATAAATTGATTCTGGATTCTATTTCCCTAATATGTATCATGGATTTCTGAGTTTGTTATTCTTCTCAAATGTTCAGACAATACTGGATCAAATTTAGCCATCAGTTCAACGACACCCAAAAAATTTCCGTTATTTTCACTGTACAGTTTTCGTCCGTACCACGAAAGGGTAAGTTTCTTTGTCCCAAAAATTGCACAATAGACAAAAGTCTTGCCAAAACTGAACGATTATGCTTTCTCTCAATTTCGATAATTTTTTCTTGCTCTGCATCTATTGTACACTTTTTGAGAAGTCGATTTTCTAGTTCAACCCATGAGTTACGGCACCTTTTATGACCAGCAGATCACTCGTGAGCAGATAATTTACTTAAAATTTTTTGCCAGTTTCTACAACCTTCAGCATTATTAAAGCATGTTTTATTGACAGTGTTGAATAATTTGCAGCAAAAACAGAAAACTGAATTGGTGGTCTTTCAATATACTAGCCAGCGGCGTTCAATAATTTCACCATTCGACATTTTCTCTGATAATAACTTGTTGAAAAATGCCTTTTGTGCTTATCTAAGGGGAAATTGAAATCCAGTACTCGATGTGGACCTTTTCGACAATCATTTTTTTCACTTGCTGGCTTAACACTGGTGGCCACTTTGCAATGTCGGTGTAATCTGAAATTTCTTCATAAAATGAATCTTGTACTGAGTTAGAATCACATTGATCTACTATATCAGGTTTTGAAGCCACATCCAACAAATTACTAGAAGAAAGTTCCACAGTATTCCTTATCGACTCACTTTGAGGAAAAAATGCAAATGATACATCCAAAGCTGCATTTGAAGGGCTTTTATCAATACTCGGAATGTTTTGTGCTTCATTGCTTGAGGACGCACATTCAGCCACAGGTCGAAAGTGCTTTAGCAAAGACCCACGCATTAACTTAGTCGTTTTCTCATTTTGCTCTTTACGTTCCTCTTTGTCGCTCCCGATTCATTTCTGGAACCAATACCAGTCTTTGGCATTGGAGACAATGATACAGGACTAGAAACACAAAAAATAAAGGTTTTGAAGCCGTGTCTACCAAGAAACCTTAGCAATTCATAAAACTGAAAACACTTACTTTACTATCGGTTCCAGCCGACTCTGAAAATACTAACTGCCCGAATAACTTTTACTACTTTTTTTTTTTTTTTTTTTTACTGTTTTGTAATTTATTTTTGCATCATTCTAAAACTTTTTTCTTATATTTATTTATTTATTTGTAATCAACTATTCTGTATTTCAGTTTTATTCGTTTCTCACTTCGCTTTTCTAGTTGATAAAAATAGCTTTCCGTTCCATCATGTGCCCGACGACGGTGTGTCTGCGAATCAAAGTTATTTCCCTTCTAAATTAGCTATCGGTTTAGTATATGCAATGTAAATTGTGGGTGCTTGCATGTCTTTTTATATCTGATGTTGCAGGATTGTCATACTTGTGTAATGGTGTTCCCTATGTTCTCCCAAGTGGCGCCTATGGCGACTACTACAAGGTCACGCGGGCAATCGCTTGTAAGTGGCTCTACTACCTTCGCGAGTGTTGTCGTTAGCGCGCTGATCAGCTACTTTTACACGTGCACTATCGGTTTTTTCAGTATACCGATGCGAATTAGGCCCACAACTAAGTCCCAGTGTGTTCATTATTACTAATAATGACTTTGTCCCTTCATTAAATATACTCATAGCTACGTATGCAGCAATTTGAACAATGGTAAAACTAGTATTGATAGTTTTTGGGCATATTTTCCACACTAGTTGGTTGAAGCTCTCATTATTATTTTGATTAAATCCACCTACACATCTTGAAAGTAAATTTTCATTACTAAGATCTTCATAAATAGGCTTGATTGCTTTTAAAACTTCAGGAGGTAAGGGAGAATTATGCCGCTAGCTAATTGTTCTCGGAAATATTAGACCGCTGGAGAGCCTTTTATTCTTCGCTAAATAACTCGAAAGATATTTGTCGGATTCACTTCAAACTTTCAGAGAATATTTTTAAGATACTATACTTTAAGAAAATGCGGAAAAAAAAAAAATCAATTTTTTGAAAATTCTGACTACCCCTAACCCCGTAAGCTCCCTTTGTAGTTTCTTCCTATTCTTCGCTATCATCGTCGTCTTTATTGACTTTGGAATGTTAAAAGATATTTTCTAAGAAAGGATTATCTGAGCTGGTGAGGTGGAAGTCAGTAGAAATTTTAGAAATCACAAAAATATTCCTCGATATAACCAGGTTTTACTCGTTAAAAGCGAGTTATACTCCCATAAACTTAACATTGTACCAGCCAAGTATTTCCGATTTCCTCATTCAATCTGGGTTCTTCTTAAATAAGGAGTCGTCATAAACGAGTTAGATTTATTTAAAAAGGGCGCCAAAAATTAGCTTGTCCAGGGCGCCAGCCAGGGCCGGTTTGAGGCGTAGGCGACGTAGGCGGTCGCCTACGCTTGAGTTTCAATCGAGGGGCGCCAAATTTCACTTTTTTTCGTGTTTCCAAACATTTTCCTTTTTTTTTTTTTTTGGTTATTGAGATGGGCGCACTGACAGTTTTCATAATATTATCAAGCTTTAAACAGTATTATTGTCACAAATACTTTTAAACACTTCTAAAGTTGTCGCTGTGTATTGTCAGGAAGCGTTCTTTGATCGCTTCTTTTTTCATTCATGGGAAACAGATGTCCACTCAGTGTCCAGGCCTCCACCTCCAGGGTATGCTAAATTGCCCTCTTCCGCAGATGGATCTTCCGAAGGGGTGGTCTTTGAACCTGTTGATTCATTACCTTCTATAATTATTTTGAGCTTATCTTATCCGGATGTTTAAAGAAATGGTTTCTTAAGTTACCTTCCTTTCTGATATACTTCAAAAGAAATGCCGCAAAAAAATATAAAAGGACAAGCTATAATAAATTTTGAACAAAGCCAGATAAAATCTAGTTTTGTTTTTGTTTTGTTTTTTAAATCAAGTTAGCGAAAAAAGAAAATGAACGTGATTTTGACGCCCCTCTTTACAAAAGTATTATTTTTAGCTACTCCTGCGCCCCGGTGAATTAAAGTTCTGGGATACTTCCTAAGGGTTTTCAGCTTCTAGAATCGGTTTTCCAAACAGGGCCGTAACAGTAATAGGGCGCAAACAGAAGAGGGAGCGCAAAATCCGAAGGATCACATAGGTTTATATAGTTTTTTCTTATTAGTGTTTCTCTTTTCAATACAGCACATCTGCAGAGGCGAGGAAAGGACAGGATTTTATTAGTACTAGCTGCTTGCCCGTTCTCCGCACGGTGGGAAACGAATATTTTCCTCACACATATAATTAAACCCAGTAATACGGAATCTCAAAACGTGAAAAAAATACTTGAATCGTGACTAAAAGTTGACGTCATGAGTGCAAATCTGAGATGATTGCAACCTGATGACACAAAAACTTTGTCAGTGTCACTGGCGATGAAAAAAGAAGATCTTTACGGTATGCAAATGAAACTTCTCTCTTTCGAAAAATGCCTGATTTCTACTTCACATAATTTTGTTTTTTAAGATTAATTATAGCATTTAATATATACCAGATGAATAAATTACATGATGTTGACAACTATTTTATTTTATCTTGCATTTCCTAAAGCGTGGACAATGCATTATCGCAGTTATTTTGTAGATGACTTTATTGAATTTCACCTAAATTAACAAAACCTACATGAAATAATATAAGCACCACGTACGTTATAAGCTAAAATTGCACACAGTTTTCGTGAAAATCGTCCAATTTCAAATGAAAACATTTGTGACGTAACTTCTGCAATAAAGTTTATCACCCTTACTAAACTCTTAATGCAGTATCACACTTGTTACATAAAACTGACGTTGGTCTCACTGTCAACTCGCCCTAAATAAATAACTAATTTCATGTTTTATTTTTAACAATTTACAGTAGACCCCTTCATAACACGGGTCTACAACACGAATTCGTACACGGCGAAAAAATTGTGATCGCTTTCGTGTAACACGTTAAAAGAGACTCGTACAGCACGGTAAAATGAGACATATGTTCTGATATTATGACGCTTTAGCTCCTGTAATTAACATAACTTTTGAATGGCAATACCAAACATCATTGTATTTCTACGGAGTGCAAATAAGTTTTGCCGCGATTATTCCGCGCAATTCGCACTCCAGGTGGAGTATAGCGCAGGACCCGTACAACACGGATTTCTATAACACGGAACGTATCTACCGTGTTATAGGTAATCTACTGTAGTTGCATAGTGTCAAATTCAAAAGAAAATTCTAGTTTGCCGTATTTAGTAATATTTCATCTCACCTTGGTGGCAAATATCCGAACTGTATCAAAAGTAAACTTTACAAAATTTTTAATCTGTATAACACTCGAAAAAACTTCGGTGTTTACCATCTACGACGGTTTTTCATGACGTGACAACTTATGCTTGCGTGCAGTGGCGTTGCCAAGGAGGGGATAGGGGGTCACAACCCCCCATGAGGAGTTTTTTGCCATACAAAATGTATATTCTTCACTCCCTTATCACACACGCATATACATACATATATGTGAGCTGCAGTAGTCGTAACACCCCCATGAAAAATTTCTGCCTACGTCACTGCTAGCGCATAATTCATCATTTTTCTTTTCATGTATCAGTGATCAATATACTTCAGGATGAGAATCTCCATTGAAAAAAAAAAATGTTCTAAAAAATCTGACCCCAGAAAACTGATTAACACAGTGGGGTTACCATGGGCCCAACCCAGAAAAAAATTTCGGGGGAGGGGGGTGTACAGAAATTAAATTTATAAATTCATAAAAGATGAAAAAGGCCCAATTTTTCACAAAAACGCTTCATTATTATTGTTTTGTTAACAAAATTTTAGATTTCGGGGGGGGGGACACCCCTGGTCTCCCCGGGTACGGCCGCTCTTGTTTATGTCCGGATGAGCATGTACATTCGTGCTTGTGTACTGCTCCGGATAATCTGCCAGCAAGGCAGCAAAAATTGACATAAAAATGGCACCCACACGCGAAGGAAATAAAATTAAAGGTATATAGAATTACATGAAAACTTCGATTATTTTTAAAGTGCATGCCTCTTACAGTTCTATATTTGTTTCACATTTGATGCGTTTTCACTTTTACGAGTCTTAAAAGCTGTAGAAATGAGTGGTTTCACTTAATTGTTAAATTTAATAACTTAAGTGGCAACAATGGATTCCGTTGCTACGGAAACTATAAAAATGGAACATGAAATGAGTTATTTTTGTTTACTTTGCTAGAACTTCCATATTGGTGTCAATAACGCCACCAGTCGATGCCAAACAGCTCAAATCACAAATTAAACTTGACACTAAAGGCAATTCGCAATACCCTGTCTGGCGGAATTAAAAAAAAAATATATCTATGCATACGCTAGTGACATCGGCTCATCTCAATTGTGCTCAATCGGCTCATCTCAATAATATGTACAGAGTTGCACTACATTTCAATATTTTTCGCCAACTTTGCTAAGAAATGTACTAAAGTAGGAATCAACATACATTTCGATTTGTAAAACAAAAAATATATTAGACAGTATTAATTACGCCTTTCTAACAGCTTTTAGTAAAAGAAACTTCCGTAGCGCTGCTTTAACAAATAAGAATCAATTATTTTTTACACAGTACTTCGATCGCCAAATGCCAACATACACCACACCAACATACACCATTCAATTTTCTGAAATTTGGCGGAATTCCTCTAACTTAAATCAGTTTACTTGATTTGGTGAAAATTCTATAGATCGTTTAAAATCGCCTTAATAACTGCATTATTTCTGTATGAAAAATCGAAGTATAGCGCCCTAAAATTTATACTTGTTATTAAAAATACTATTTCGTTACGCTCTCAGTAATTTGCGCCAAGCCCAAAACTGTACAAATCCGTAGAACCGACTACTTTCTCAAAATCGCCAAATGAGCCATTTTTTTCCCGGCCAAACTAAAAAATATACACATTATCTCGGAAATCTCTCAATCCCTTATTCTTTTAGACATAAAAAAACATTGAATTCCAGCTCTGATTTAACATGAACGCAATATTTTAATTAAAAAATAACTTTGTAAATAATCTAAACAGAAAAAAATCATTATTCTTTTATTTTTACTGCAGGAGTCTAAATAATTTAATAAAATAGCCAAACATGGCAACCTCGATGCTTATTTCTCACTTTTTTGACTACAAGGGTTACAATCACGGAATTGCGGAGAGGAAAAATTAGAGTTTTTGATGGGGTTTTTTATTAATATCTCCTAAACTAATTCGAATTTCGAAATTTAAATTAGCGGAGGTTCTTTCTCGAAATTTTCTGAATTCGTGGATACCACGTTCGAAACTCAACTCCCTGCCGTTTAGGAGGAGATGATGCTACACACAGACACACAGACAGACGCGCACAGATTTTAATAGTATAGACTTGGTGCGTGCCCGTTCTCCGCACGGTGGGAAATGCATATATTCCTAACACATATATATAATTCGAATTAAACCCAGTGATAGGAATCTCTAATAGTGAAAAATTGCTGGAATTCTGACGAAAAGCTGACTCCATGAGTGGAAATTTGAGACGATTGCAACATGATGACACAAAAACTACGTCATTGTCACTGGTGATCAGAAAAGTAAGAACTTTACGGTATGCAGACGAAACGTTTCTCTTTCGAAAAATGCCTTATTTCTACATCATATAATTATCTTTTTTAGGTTTAATTTATAGCATTCATACATACCGTACGAATAACATTACATGATGTTGAATACTATTTTATCTTATCTTGCATTTCGTAAAGCGTGGACAATGCATTAGCACAGTTATGTTGCAGATGACTTTATTAAATTTTACCCAAATTTAAAAAACCTACACGAAACAATTGATGCACATTGTACGTTCAGAAACCAAAAATGCATCCTGTTTCCGTGAAGATTTTGTCGCTTTCGTAAATGAAAACATTTGTGACGTAACTTAAGCGGAAAAGCTTATTACCCTTACTGAACTCTTAATACAGTAGCACACTTGTTACATAAAACTAACGTTGATCTCACTGCCAATTCACACTAAATAAATAACTAATTTCATATTTTATTTTTAACATATATTAATTGCATAGTGTCAAATTCAATATTAAACAAAATCTGAAATCGTTTCTAGAGCTCTTGGTCTTGTATCTGGAGTAACTGGAATATATATGAAAAAAGAATAGAACTTTAGCATATAAGTCATTTATATGAAATATTCTAAGCACATCGGATCCCGTTATTCGGAAAGATTCCGCAAAAGCCATAGAGCAATTAATTTCATATTATATTTTGTATTCCTTGCAAGCGCCTTTGTTATGTATATGATTGCAATATCATTCTCGTACACGATGCTTATACTTAGTCTCTGGTGATTTATTTTGGATTTTCATTTCATATTCCTGACTTTTTATACTTTCGAAATTTTGTTGCTTTGCCCATGTGAATAATCGATTATCATTTCGCATTACGGCTACCAATTAAATAGTTTTCCATATATATTTTTTCCACGTTAACGACGTTAATCTGCCTTTTTCTAGTTAAAAAAAAAAACGCCTACAAAGTTTCATTGCTTCAATTTAGACACACAGAGGGGTTAGGCAAATACGCAACCGAGAAATTGCTTCCTTATGTTCGCCGAAGCAGCACATACGTTAGCGTGTAATGTGCTTCTCCGGATAATCTGACAACAAAACAGAAGACAATGACGTGAAAATGACGTCACACGCGAAGGAAATAAAATGAAAAATATGCAGAATTTCCTGAAAAAACTTCGAATATTTTTAATGCGCAAATATGTTAAAATTCTATTTGTTTCATATTTAATGCGTTTTCACTTTTTTGGGCCTTAAGAGCTGTAGAAATGAGTGGTTTCACTTAATTTTTAAATTGAACAACTTAAGTGGCAACAATGGATTCCGTTGCTACAGAAACTGTAGCAGTGTTAAAAATAGAATATGAAATGATTTATTTATGTTTACTTTGCTAGAACTGCCATTTTGGCGTAATTAAGGTCGGCAGTCGATAGCAAATAGCCAAAATGAATCACACATTAAACTTGACCATAAATGCAATAATTTAAAGGCATTACCAGCTAGTCTTACTGGGTTTAAAAAATATTCTCATTCATCCCAAACAGCATTCGTATTTATAAAGACTTCCTATTTTATTACACCTTGTTTGGCAGGATTAAAAAATATTTTCTATTCATACGCTCGTAACACCAACTCATTTCAATCGGGGCATAGAATTAGCAATACAAATGAAAAAGTTTAATTTTCTGAAATTTGGCGGGGTTTCCCTAACTTAAATCAATTTATTTAACTTGATGAAAATCATTTAAAATCGCCTTACTAACTGCATTATTTCTGAACAGAAAATTAAAATTTCAGGCTAAATTCTAGTAAAACCTACACTTGTTTTTAAAAATACTATTTCTTTACGCTCTCAGTAAATTGCGCCAAGCCTAAAACTGTGCAAACCACTAGAATCCACGTTCGGCATATAAGCCATTTTTTTTTCGCCAAATTATAAAGTTATACACTTTAGTCTCTGAAATTTACAAATCCTTTTTCTTTTGCGTATAAAAAATATAGAATTCCTACTCTGATTTCCCACGCAAACGATATTTTAATTAAAAAATAACCTAGCAAATATTCGAAGCAGAAAAAAAGTATTATTCCTTTATTTTTAATGCAAGAGTGTAAATCATTTAATAAATTCGCCAAACATGGCAACCTCGATGCTTATTTCTCACATTTTCATTACAGGGGTTACAATCGCGGAGAGCAAAAATTAGTGTTTTTGACGGGGTTTTTTATCAATATCTCCTAAACTAATTCGAATTTCGAAATTTAAATTAGCGGAGGTTCTTTCTTGAAATTTTCCGAATAAGTGGATACCTCGTTCGAAACTCAACTCCCAGCCGTTTAGGAGGAGATGATGTTACACACACACACACAGACAGACAGACGCGCACAGATTTTAATAGTATAGACTAGCTGCTTACCCGTTCTCCGCACAGTAGGAGACGAATACTTTCCTTACACACATATAATTCGAATTAAACCCAGTAATAGGAATCTCTAATAGTGAAAAATTGCTGGAATTCTGACGAAAAGCTGACTCCATGAGTGGAAATTTGAGACGATTGCAACATGATGAAACAAAAACTACACCATTGTCACTGGGGATCAGAAAAGTAAGAAGTTTACGGTATGCAGACGAAACTTTTCTCTTTCGAAAAATGCCTTATTTCTACATCATATAATTCTCTTTTTTTAGATTTTATTTATAGCATTCATACATACCATATGAACAATATTACATGATGTTGAATACTATTTTATCTTTTCTTGCATTTCGTAAAGCGTGGACAATGCATCAGCACAGTTATGTTGCAGATGACTGTGAAGTTGAAAAATTAAATTTAAACCTTATTAAATTTTACCTAAATTTAAAAAACCTACTCGAAACAATCGATGCACATTGTACGTCCAGAAACCAAAATGCACCCTGTTTCCGTGAAGATCTTGTCGCTTTCGTAAATGAAAACATTTGTGACGTAACTTAAGTGGAAAAGCTTATTACCCTTACTGAACTCTTAATACTGTAGCACACGTGTTACATAAAACTTATGTTGATCTCACTGCCAATTCACACTAAATAAATAACTAATTTCATATTTTATTTTTAACATAGATTAATTGCATAGTGTCAAATTCAATATTAAACAAAATCTGAAGTCGTTTCTAGAGCTCTTGGTCTTGTAACTGGAGTAACTGGAATATATATGAAAAAATAAATAGAATTTTAACATATAAGTAATTTATATGAAATATTCTAAGCACATCGCATCCCTTTATTCGGAAAGATTTCACAAACGCCATGGGAAGAAAGAGCAATTAATTTCATATTCTATTTTGTATTCCTTGCAAGCGCCTTTGTTATGTACATGATTGCAGTATCATTTTGTACACGATGCTTATCCTATAGTCTCTGGTGATTTATTTAGGATTTTCATTTCATATTCCTGACTTTTCGTACTTTCGAAATTTTGGTGCTTTGCGCATGTGAATAATAGATTATCATTTCGCATTACGGCTACCAATTAAATAGTTTTCCATATTGTTTCTTCCACGTTAACGACGTTAATCTGCCTTTTTCTAGTTAAAAAAATCTGATGTGTCCAACACATGACTTCCTTGCACGTCCATTAGATCAAAAATATTTTCGACGCACTTCCTCTAAATTTATTTGTTTGAAAGAGATAAAATATCAATAATAGTAAGGTTTAGCGATTTCCAGCCAAATATTTCGATATCGCCAAGCTGAGTTCAATTTGAAAGATTTCCTTCTGACACTTTATTTGGCGATATTTCACCAAAAGCCGACAAACTTGAGATAGTCAGCGAGATTTTGGGGATAGCCGAAGTGTCTGTTAGTCATTGACCACAGACTTTCAATGAATTGAATGCATCCATACACCTCAATGTATTCAAAGTCATTTGGCTCACCCTGTAAATAAATTCTCAGTCGATTGCTGTCAAAAAAGATATTGAAAACACTTGGATATTATAATATAGTTCTAAATACAAAAGTTCAAAATTCTACGGTTTAAAGTTTTAGAGTTATACAAAATACGAAATAATTTTTGGGGTCATATTTGGCGATATTTCGGCGAAACTCGCCAATGTCGACGACATTTGGCAAGATTTTAAGCATGGACCAACAGACAGATTATCGCCAAATTTGGCGATATTTCGCCAAAACTCGCCAAGAACGATGACAAATGGCGATACTTTGGGCATGGACCCAATGACTGACTATCGCCAAATTTGGCGATATTTCGCCAAAACTCGATAAGGTCGAGGACAGACGGCGAGATTTTGGGCATGTACCAAACAATGACTATCTACAGTAGTATTATATTGAAAATGTCCATAGACATTAGAATAGTGAAATTCTTTCCGGTGGTCCTGTAAATAAACTCTCCAGTAGATTGGAACCAAAAATCGAGATGCACAACTAGATGTTACAACATTCTTATATATGAAATTTCATAATAGTTTTTGAGATTTGAAAGTTAAATATGCACACACGTACACCAAAAGTCGCCAAGCTTGGCGACTTTTGGCATAGTTCTTGAGGGAGGCACGTGACCGTGGTCGGACCATTACCTAACTTATGTGGTAGGACGGTATTGTGCTTGAAATGGATGAATGCCCCTAAAATTGCCATTGACCATAATGTATTGGAAATCTTTCGAGTGTTCCTGTAGCAGAACTATAAATGATAAAGACACTTTTTACTTCCTTGTACGTAGTATAAGGAAGTAATGTGATCCCGAAAAATTTTGGGGGCCAAATTTCGACAAAAAAAACCGATTTTGACTACCTCTAAATTTAATTTTAAGAATTTTTTCGATGCATCTCATCGTAGGCTAGCATGCACGATCATATTAACGCGTCTGAAACTCATTCTGACCAGCGGCGAGTCTATTGTGGTCAGTTTTTCCATGCCGTCTGTACGTACGTACGTACGTATGTATGTAACTCGCATATCTCAAAAGCTATTGGTCGTAGAATGTTGAGATTTGATATTTAGGATTGTTCTATGATCTAGTTGTGCACCTCCCCTTTTGGTCGCAATCGAATGTATAGTTTATGTACAGGACCGCCCAAAAGATTCGAAATACATTACGCTCTATGGGCCGAAATTCATTAAACTCGCATATCTCAAAAACTATTAGGCGTAGAATGTTGAAACTTTATATTTAGGATTGTTGTAACATCTAGTTGTGCACCTCCCCTTTCGGTTCCATTCGACTGGATAGTTTATCTACAGAACCGCCTAAAAGATTCGAAATACATTACGCTCTATGGGCCGAAATTCATCAAAGCGTTTTTTAGAGGTATTGGGCTATTTCAAATGACTCAGAAGTGATATACGCTGTAAAGAGTTAGAAAATGAGTTTCTCCATTAAAAAAATCTGATGTGTCCAACACATGACTTCCTTGCACGTCCATTAGATCAAAAATATTTTCGACGCACTTCCTCTAAATTTAATTGTTTGAAAGAGATAAAATATCAATAATAGTAAGGTTTAGCAATTTCTAGCCAAATATTTCGATATCGCCAAGCTGAGTTCAATTTGAAAGATTTCCTTCTGACACTTTATTTGGCGATATTTCACCAAAAGCCGACAAACTTGAGATAGTCAGCGAGATTTTGGGGATAGCCAAAGTAGACAGTGAGCACAGACCTTCAATGAATTGAATGCATCTATACACCTCAATGTATTCAAAGTCATTTGGCTCACCATGTAAATAAATTCTCAGTCGATTGCTGTCAAAAAAGATATTGAAAACAGTTATATATTACAATAGTTCTAAATACAAAGTTAAAAAATCTACGGGTTAAAGTTTTAGAGTTATACAAAATAGGAAATAATTTTTGGCACCAAATTTGGCGATATTTCGGCGAAACTCGTCAATGTCGACGACATTTGGCGAGATTTTAAGCATAAACCAAACAATGACAGATTATCGCCAAATTTGGCGATATTTCGCCAAAACTCGCCAAGAACGATGACAAATGGCGATACTTTGGGCATGGACGAAATGACTGACTATCGCCAAATTTGGCGATATTTCGCCAAAACTCGCCAAGGTCGAGGGCAGACGGCGAGATTTTGGGCATGTACCAAATAATGACTGTCTACAGTTGTATTATAATGAAGATGTCCATAGACATTAAGGTACTGAAATTCTTTTCGGTGGTCCTGTAAATAAACTCTCCAGTAGATTGGAACCAAAAATCGAGATGCACAACTAGATGTTACAACATTCTTATATATGAAATTTCATAATAGTTTTTGAGATTTGAGAGTTAAATATGCACACACGTACACCAAAAGTCGCCAAGCTTGACGACTTTTGGCATAGTTCTTGAGGGAGGCACGTGACCGTGGTCGGACCATTACCTAACTTATGTGGTAGGACGGTATTGTGCTTGAAATGGATGAATGCCCCTAAAATTGCTATTGACCGTAATGTATTGGAAATCTTTTGAGTGTTCCTGTAGCAGAACTATAAATGATAAAGACACTTTTTTTAATAGAGAAATTCATTTTCTAACTCTTTACAGCATATATCACTTCTGAGTCGTTTGAAATAGCCCAATACCTCTAAAAAACGCTTTGATGAATTTCGGCCCATAGAGCGTAATGTATTTCGAGTCTTTTGGGCGGTCCTGTAGATAAACTATTCAGTCGAATGGAACCGAAAGGGGAGGTGCACAACTAGATGTTACAACAATCCTAAATATAAAGTTTCAACATTCAACGCCTAACAGTTTTTGAGATATGCGAGTTTAATGAATTTCGGCCCATTGAGTGTAATGTATTTCGAATGTTTTGGGCAGTCCTGTAGATAAACTATCCAGTCGAATGGAACCAAAAGGGGAGGTGCACAACTAGATGTTACAACTATCCAAAATATGAAGTTTCGACATTCTACGCCTAATAGCTTTTGAGGTAGGCGAGTTTAATGAATTTCGGCCCATAGAGCGTAATGTATTTCGAATCTTTTGGGCGGTCCTGTACATAAACTATCCATTCGATTGCCACCAAAAGGGGAGGTGCACAACTAGATCATACAACAATCCTAAATATCAAATCTCAACATTCTACGACCAATAGTTTTTGAGATATGCGAGTTACATACATACGTACGTACGTACAGACGGCATGGAAAAACTGGCCACAGTAGACTCGCCACTGGTCAAAATGAGTTGCAGACGCGTTAATATGATCGTGCATGCTAGCCTACGATGAGATGCATCGAAAAAATTTTTAAAATTCAATTTAGAGGTAGTCAAAATCGGTTTTTATGTCGAAATTTGGCCCCCAAAATTTTTCGGGATCACATTACTTCCTTATACTACGTACAAGGAAGTAAAAAGTGTCTTTATCATTTACAGTTCTGCTACAGGAACACTCAAAAGATTTCCAATACATTACGGTCAATGGCAGTTTTAGGGGCAGTCATCCATTTAAAGCACAATACCGTCCTACCACATAAGTTAGGTAATGGTCCGATCACGGTCACGTGCCTCCCTCAAGAAGAATGCCAAAAGTCGCCAAGCTTGGCGACTTTTGGTGTACGTGTGTGCATATTTAACTCTCAAATCTCAAAAATTATGAAATTTCATATATAAGAATGTTGTAACATCGAGTTGTGCATCTCGATTTTTGGTTCCAATCTACTGGAGAGTTTATTTACAGGACCACCGAAAAGAATTTCAGTACTTTAATGTCTATGGACATCTTCAATATAATACAATTGTAGACAGTCATTGTTTAGTACATGCCCAAAATCTCGCCGTCTGTCCTCGACCTTGGCGAGTTTTGCCGAAAGGTCGCCAAATTTGGCGATAGTCAGTCATTTGGTCCATGCCCAAAGTATCGCCATTTGTCATCGTTCTTGGCGAGTTTTGGCGAAATATCGCCAAATTTGGCGATAATCTGTCTGTTGGTCCATGCTTAAAATCTTGCCAAATGTCGTCGACATTGGCGAGTTTCGCCGAAATATCGCCAAATATGACCCCAAAAATTATTTCGTATTTTGTATAACTCTAAAACTTTAACCCGTAGAATTTTGAACTTTTGTATTTAGAACTATATTATAATATCCAAGTGTTTTAAATATCTTTTTTGACAGCAATCGACTGGGAATTTATTTACAGGGTGAGCCAAATGACTTTAAATACATTAAGGTGTATGGATGCATTCAATTCATTGAAAGTCCTTGGTCAGTGACTACTTTGGCTATCCCCAAAATCTCGCAAACTATCTCAAGTTTGTCGGCTTTTGGTGAAATATCGCCAAATAAAGTGTCAGAAGGAAATCCTTCAAATTGAACTCAGCTTGGCGATATCAAATATTTGGCTAGAAATCGCTAAACCTTACTATTATTGATATTTTATCTCTTCAAACAAATAAGTTTTGAGGAAGTGCATAGAAAACATTTTTGATTTAATAGACGTGCAAGGAAGTCATGTGTTGGACACATCAGATTTTTTTAATAGAGAAATTCATTTTCTAACTCTTTACAGCCTATATTACTTCTGAGTCGTTTGAAATAGCCCAATACCTCTAAAAAACGCTTTGATGAATTTCGGCCCTTTTGTATTCGGCCTAATGTATTTCGAATCTTTTGGGCGGTCCTGTACATAAACTATTCAGTCGAACGGAACCGAAAGGGGAGGTGCACAACTAGATGTTACAACAATCCTAAATATAAAGTTTCAACATTGTACGCCTAACAGTTTTTGAGATATGCGAGTTTAATGAATTTCGACCCATTGAGCGTAATGTATTTCGAATGTTTTGGGCAGTCCTATAGATAAACTATCCAGTCGAATGGAATCAAAAGGGGAGGTGCACTACTAGATGTTACAACTATCCAAAATATGAAGTTTCGACATTCTACGCCTAATAGCTTTTGAGTTAGGCGAGTTTAATGAATTTCGGCCCATAGAGCGTAATGTATTTCGAATCTTTTGGGCGGTCCTGTACATAAACTATCCATTCGATTGCCACCAAAATGGGAGGTGCACAACTAGATCATAGAACAATCCTAAATATCAAATCTCAACATTCTACGACCAATAGTTTTTGAGATATGCGAGTTACATACATACGTACGTACAGACGGCATGGAAAAACTGGCCACAGTAGACTCGCCGCTGGTCAAAATGAGTTGCAGACGCGTTAATATGATCGTGCATGCTAACCTACGATGAGATGCATCGAAAAAAATTTTTAAATTAAATTTAGAGGTAGTCAAAATCGGTTTTTTTTGTCGAAATTTGGCCCCCAAAATTTTTCGGGATCACATTACTTCCTTATACTACGTACAAGGAAGTAAAAAAAGGCCTACAAAGTTTCATTGCTTTAATTTATACACACAGAGGTGTTAGACCAAAACCTCCTATAGGTTTTGATTAGACAAATACGCACCCGACAAAAGCGCTTCCTTATGTCCGCCGAAGCAGCACATACGTTAGCGTGTAATGTGCTTCTCTGCATAATCTGAGAGCAAAACAGAAGACAATGACGTGAAAATGACGTCACACGCGAAGGAAATAAAATGAAAAATATGCAGAATTGCCGGAAAAAACTTCGGTTATTTTTAAAGTGCAAAAATATTTTAAAATTGTATTTGTTTCATATTTAATGCGTTTTCACTTTTTTGGGTCTTAAGAGCTGTAGAAATGAGTGGTTTCACTTAATATTAAATTGAACTTCTTAAGTGGCAACAATGGATTCCGTTGCTACGGAAACTGTAGCAGTGTTAAAAATAGAATATGATATGATTTATGTTTACTTTGCTAGAACTGCCATTTTGGCGTAATTAACGTCGGCAGTCGATGACAAATAGCCAAAATGAATCACACATTAAACTTGACAATAAATGCAATAATTTAAAAGCATTATCAGCTAGTCATGCTGGGTTTTAAAAATATTCTCATTCATCTCAAACAGCATTCCTATTTATAAAGACTTCCTATTTTATTAAACCTTGTTTGGCGGGATTAAAAAATATTGTCTATTCATACGCTCGTAACACCAACTCATATCAATCGGGGCATAGAATTAGCAATACAAATGAAAAATTTTAATTTTCTGAAATTTGACGGTGTTTCCCTAACTTAAATCAATTTATTTAACTTGATGAAAATCATTTAAAATCGCCTTAATAACTGCATTATTTCTGAACAGAAAATTAAAATTTCAGGCTAAATTCTAGAAAAACCTACACTTCTTTTTAAAAATACTATTTCTTTACGCTCTCAGTAAATTGCGCAAAGCCTAAAATTGTGCAAACCACTAGAATCCACTTTTTCAAAAGCGCCATATAAGCCATTTTTTTTTTCGCCAAATTATAAGGTTATACACTTTAGTCTCTGAAATTTACAAATCCTTTTTTTTACAAATCCTTTTCCTTATAAAAAATATTGAATTCCTGCTCTGATTTCCCACGCAGACGATATTTTAATTAAAAAATAACCTAGCAAATATTCGAAACAGAAAAAAAGTATTATTCCTTTATTTTTAATGCAAGAGTGTAAATCATTTAATAAATTCGCCAAACATGGCAACCTCGATGCTTATTTCTCACATTTTCACTACAGGGGTTAGAATCGCGGAGTTGCGGAGAGCAAAAATTAATGTTTTTGACGGGTTTTTTTTATCAATATCTCCTAAACTAATTCGAATTTCGAAATTTAAATTAGCGGAAGACCTTCCTCGGAATTTTTCGAATAAGTGGACACCTCGATCGAAACTCAACTCCCAGCGGTTTCGGAGGAGATGATGCTACACACAGACAGACAGACAGACGCGCACAGATTTTAATAGTATAGAAGAAGATAACGATTCAGGGCAAGTGCGGATAATAGGGAGCGCAGTCGCAACCCCCCCCCCTTCCCAAATTAAAAAAAAAACATTTTATTTATTTCACATTCTGGATTTTAGTAGATCAAATCTTGCACCCCTAAATGAAAAATTGAAATGCCGCCTCTGATTCCCGGGGCTGAAAAATTATGAAGTCGTCATTAAAGCTGCAAAAAAGGGTGGGGGAGCAAAATTTGGACGGTTCTGCTAGATCGGGCTATACTCCTGTTTCCAAACGAAACAGATATATCACTCCAGGAGGAACAGATTTTTCAGAGCGCAAATAAACGAAATAACAGTAATAAACAGTATAAAATTTCAAAAGATCATGTTAAAAAAAGTTTCAAAGGAAGATGCCGTGTTTACTCGTGTAATAGCCTCCCTCGCATAATAGTCGCACCCCCGTTTTGAAGCAGAAAAAATAACTTTATAGTTACAATATTATGTAGTAGATTTTCCCCGTATAATAGTCGCACCTACATTTTCACATGAAAAATTGACAAAAATGGACGACTATTACTCGAGTAAACACGGTATGTTTCAGTTTTCACTCCCTTAGTACGCCGTGAATCATCAGAATTTATTCTAGAGTGAGGGAGACAAAGAAATCGCCTAAGCCATTTGACAAGAGCTGAAGAATAAATTAAAAAGCAAATTTTTGCAGCTGTGGGATATTTCAGCCATAAGTGTTTTATATTGCGTTGGCAAAAGGGAAATGTGACAGATTTTGACGCCTCTTATTAAACAAAAATGTTTTATTTCGCCACTTTTGCGCCCTTGTGAATTACAACTGAAGAATGCTTCAGTTTCCTGAGTTCGAAGCTCCTGCAATCGGTTTTTTAAGCAGAGTCACAGCGAGGGTGTTGCGGGGATAGCCCTTTCTAGGGGCGCAAGCAGAAGAGGGGGGCGTAAAATCAACTTTATCGCAGGATGTTTAAATAGAGTTTTTCTAATCTGCTAGAGGACAAAACATAAATGTGTCCATAGAACAGCAAGAGTCCATTTACTGGGAACTAAGCTCAGGAGCGCAGATAGAAAATTTTAACGGGGAGATATGAGAGACATTTTAAAAATGATAAATAAACCAAATTCCTTCACGCTATGAAATTCCGAAAGATCATGCTAAAAGTTACAGAGTAAGATTCCACCCCATTAGTGCACCTATGATCAATCGGAATGTACTGTAGGGCGACAAAGAATCGTTTAAGTCATTTGATAAGAAATGAGTAAAAAATTACTTTCAGGAAGTTTATATCGCCTTGGTAAAAAGGGAAAAGCGTTTGATTTTGGCGCCCTCCTTTAACAAAAATGTTTAATTTAGCCACTTCTGCGCCCCTATGAATTACAGCTGTGGGATGCTTCGGGCTTAAGTTTTTTGTATCGCTCCAGTTACCTGAGTTCGCAGCTCTTGCAATCGGTTTTTTAAGCAATAAAGTCGCAGCGAGTGTGTTACGGGGATAGCCCTTTCGAAGGGCGCAAGCAGAAGAGGGGGGAGTAAAATCAGCTTTATCACAGAATGTTTGAATAGAGTTTTTCTAGTGATATCCCAGTGGTTAAGGCGTTGGACTCGTAACCGGAAGGTTGTGGGTTCGATACCGGCGTACCACAAAAGACCGCGCGCCGTACGTGCACGTTAAATCCGTAGTTCCGAAAGTCCTCTCGGCAGTCTGTAGTAGTTTCCCAGGTGTACCAATATTCAGAAGTCCCCCACTTTCTGATGAGGCTCCAAATTGAGGGGGGTCTTAATCTTATAACGCTGCATGTTCTATAGCTAACGTGGCCATTTATTTTTTCCTTCAAAACGGGACATCATCTACTTTTTGACAATAGTGTATATATTTTCTTCCTCCAAACGGGACATCTGCTGTTTTTAAGGTAATAGTGTAGAGAGACTCAATTTCAGTCTGGGTATCTTTTAGTTGTTAAGAGAACGTGCAAAAAAGCTTGTGCTGATGTTAATTTCAAAATAAAATATAAAAGAAATCTTTGCTTAAACACGCATATACTATAAAAAATAGTGCAAGACGTACGTTTACGGGTGGTACAAGGGGTAGGCCCTTCTTCGACTTCAAATACACCATGCGACACAAGGCAGGAAGGTAAGAAAGTGAGAAATGTAAACAAAAGGACACACGGAAAAAAGGAAGTTGTCATTCGGAAGGGAAAAAAAAATCTTAGAGAACCTGAGTGAAAGTGTAGAATAAAGTGGACATGGGGGGGGGGGCGGAATAAGCAATAGAGGAACACGATTTAAAAAATAAGAAATAAAAATTAAATAAATTGAAATAGTTGACACAAAAAGAACAAACACAAAAATAATGCATCCCCCATTGTTTTCTTTGCGTCTCGAGAGGGGAGGGAGGGAGGTTAGGGTTTTTTTTTTTTTTTTTTTTTTTTTTTCAGACACTGCCGTCGGATGATTTTAGATTTTTAGCGGCCTTTATTGAAATCGTTACCGCAGGTTGCTCTCTTTCTAAAACCGGGACATTACGGAGTCCCGAAGCTGTGCTTGAGGACAACGGGACAAGCCACCTTAAAACGGGACGTGTGGTCACCTTATCTATAGCCAGTAATTTTGACAACTGCCTTTTTTGCCTATAGATCATGTACTAGTATTTTATTAACAGAATATTTCTCTGGCATGACATTAAAGATTTAATTGAAATAGTAAATTAAGCATTTAGCTTATTCTAAAGAATATTTTAGATAACAGTTTACATTTACCAGGACAAGGACAGAAAGTTTTTTGGCAGAA